>CAXHWN010001605.1:673000-701000 GCA_964020975.1 Hermodice carunculata | reverse complement strand
CTGTCAATTCATCCATTTTTGTTTGATCGTTTGTTTTTTCATTGGATGAAAACTTTGAATTATGAGGAAAAATATGTTTTTGAGGTAAGTAGGTCATGACCAAGAAAAGTATGTCATGGACATGGCAAAAACTATACAAAGCACTTTACTTCATTATGGATGCATTATTGTGATCCAATGACAATTCGTGAGAAAGCATTCAGAAAACTGAGCGACTGATGTACGTTCAACACCTATAAGTCATAGTATGGACGGATAAATAGGTCACAGTGACCTACATATCTAATTAATTCAATCACCATAGCTTCATGACATATAGTGGAATCTCCCTATTAAGACCACCCATCAGACTGGAAAAATGCAGTCTTAATGGGATAGTGGTCTTTATAGGGAATGTAATTTAAGAATAAAATCTGCAGAGTGGTCTCAATTGAAGATTCTACTGTACTTTGGTACCAAATCCAAGCAAATTCTGCCCTGACTTTTTTGAAGTAATGTGTTAAGAGACTTTGACTAGACAAAGGAAAGATGACCAACATGAGAACATAACTCAAACTCCTCTCAGAGACACCATGAAAATCGGAAGTAACACATCATGCCCATTTGCATGTACACCTGGCTGGTAACCACAGTTTCCCTCCCAAATCAGCAAAAGCTGGCCAGAAATTATTTGCAAGTTATGTTCTTTGAAGTGCTTTTGCATAAGCTAATATTTGTATGCATAATTGAAAATCAGTCTTTGTGAGAAATGTATAATTAATTATCCAGTAGAATTTTTGTTTTAAACAGATTTTTATTGCTTTGTCCAAACAAAACACAATGTATACATGTATGTACAGCCCTATCGGGATCCAATGAAATGCACTGTATGTTGTTTTTGCATCTTATTTGTATTTAAAGCAATTCCCAAAAGGTTGAAAGCTTGTCATTTTATTTTATGACACGAAAGGAATTATAAGTCCCAATACATGTATATATAATATATATATATATATCTATCAAATACATGCCAGCAAAGACCCGCCTCCATATTTCAAACGGTTGAGTACAATACAGTAATACAGTTTGACTGTGCACTACTGATAATTCTGATAAGGCTCTAATGTACGTAACACTATCATGATAAATACACACATGCACACACATATATCCATATATGTGTATGTGTATGTATATACATACATATATATATATATATATATATATATATATATCAAATACATGTAAGCAAAGATTTTATCTACATATTTCAAACGGTTGTGTACAATACAGTTTGACGGTGCACTACATTCTGATAGGGCTCTAATGTGTGTAGCACTATGAGAAATTTATCCACAAGCAAACAGTCTTTCTTAGCAGCCATTTTTAACTGGGCCCTGTATCAAAACATTTTTTTCTGAAATTGTGCTGGATTGGAATTTTTGCCTAAAAAGCACCAATGACACAGGGCTAAACAGGTGGGTGTGGGTTCATTCTGGGGAAATATTCCTCCCGGGACATTTCATACTTTAGTGTGTAGAATACTACATTTTGGGCCACATATATTTGAGGGCAATATTATCATTTCATAAATGACCCACACCAAAGTGGTCCAAATGTTGACCAGTGATTGGGAAGAAAAGATGGGTTGCATTAAGATTTGTTTGGTAAGTAAAAAAGCTCTAACTTTTGAGTAAAGATGTATGTCTTCAACCCCTGTCCAAATGCGAGACGAACATGATTTATCTGTGGTAAGTAATTGTGGTATACAACCTACAGTACAGCATGGTGGTACAAGCCTTCCTCTGTGGTATATAACCTCTAGTACAGCCTGGTGGTACAAACCTTCCTCTGTGGTATATAACCTATAGTATAGCCTGGTGGTACAAGCCTTCCTCTGTGGTATATAACCTACAGTACAGCCTGGTAGTACAAGCCTTCCTCTGTGGTATATAACCTCTAGTACAGCCTGGTGGTACAAACCTTCCTCTGTGGTATTTAACCTATAGTATAGCCTGGTGGTACAAGCCTTCCTCTGTGGTATATAACCTACAGTACAGCCTGGTAGTACAAGCCTTCCTCTGTGGTATATAACCTCTAGTACAGCCTGGTGGTACAAACCTTCCTCTGTGGTATTTAACCTCTAGTAGAGCCTGGTGGTACAAGCCTTCCTCTGTGGTATATAACCTATAGTACAGCCTGGTGGTACAAGCCTTCCTCTGTGGTATATAACCTCTAGTACAGCCTGGTAGTACAAGCCTTCCTCTGTGGTATATAACCTCTAGTATAGCCTGGTGGTACAAGCCTTCCTCTGTGGTATATAACCTCTAGTACAGCCTGATAGTACAAGCCTTCCTCTGTGGTATATAACCTCTAGTATAGCCTGGTGGTACAAGCCTTCCTCTGTGGTATATAACCTCTAGTACAGCCTGGTAGTACAAGCCTTCCTCTGTGGTATATAACCTCTAGTACAGCGTGGTAGTACAAGCCTTCCTCTGTGGTATCCTCTGTGGCAGCAGCCCTGTAGCATGGGCTACACAGCAATGCCACCCAACACCTGCCATGCCCCATCCCACAACACCTCCTAAAATGGAGGCTTCCCACTTCACATGTTGGTACCTTTAAAAATTGAAGCTTTTTGAGGACTTTGAAGATACAACTCCCATAATCATTATTTTGAATCAACAGGGAAAACTGTTACAGTACATGATGTACTCCAGGCAGCATTCAAAACAAGGGTGTGTCTGGGTAAAAGTGGTTTCCCCTCTCATATAAGTTCCCCTCTCCCCTCCCCATGCACAGGCCACCCCCTCTGCAGAGGAGGCTACTTCTCCATGCATAAAGCATGGTGTTTTCTCTTTATTCTCCCCCTCAGGAGAGGCCAGTCCTCTTGTAAGACCACATTTCAGGTACACTTGGAGTGGCCTTGTCAGAGGGGAACCACTGTACTTGAAGCCAATTTTTTTTTTTTTTATCACTGGATTTGTTTGAATTCGTAAAACAGTTCAACGACAGAAAGCCTCCGTGTTATATCCGTTCTGCCTTATGGACAAGTGGAATTTTTTTCTGACTTCTAACACTGTATGAAATATCTCTGGGTGAGAAAATTCCTATGATCCTACTCTCCGGGACAAGTGAAATCCTTTTGAGGACAAGTGATTTTCAAATTTCACTTCTCCCATGGCCAAGTAATTTTTATTGGCAAAATTCATAATCTGTTAAATTTCAAATTTTGTTGGTATAACAGACACATAAAGTCACTGTATGACATACTGATTTCCACTAAAACATGCATTTTTAAACCAAAACTTAGGAACACTTCATTAGCGTATTAAATGATATTACGAGGGAGGACAAGTGAAAATTTTGTGTCACTTGTCCTACAGAAAAGTAAGTTTCAAACAAATTTTCTGGCCCTGTAACTCAGGAGTATGTGTAGAGGCAGCTAGGAACTATATGATAAGGCTGTACCTGTTCACCACATCTTACATGCAAGACACACAGTACCTGAGCACCTGTCAATATTGTCTTTCCCACACCAGGTCCTTTCAGCTATTCTCAATATTGACAGTACAGAGGTGATGCAAATGTGCACATCAAAGCCAAGGAAACAGTCTATCAAACACGCATATTAATTAAACAGCCTTGACAGGCAAGATCTATACCAACAAAAGTGGTGGCTAGAATGTCCCCCCCTTGTGAAATGGACTATTAGGGCCATTGTGTGTTATGCAAAACATGCATATCCTATCCATGTTGTGTAACACAAACCCACCACCTACAAAATTCTGTGTCAGTACTTCTCCGATCACACAGAACTTTGAAGTTCGTGCTGTTGACCTTTTCATCACTTTATCCTTGCACCTTTTGGACACATCCAGTCTGAAGTCCTGCATTGAACTTTCGTGACTTTTACGTGTACAATCTGAATCAAAAGGATAACTGGAAATAGTGGACAAAAAGGGCTTTACAACTCTGAAGGCGGTTTCGAAAAAAAAAAAAAGGAAAGAAAATTGTGTTATGTACTGGCGTGGAATACAACAGATATCGGATACTTCTGACAATTATTCACATCTTAGTTGACACACAAGGTAAGTTTAACAAGGTTTGAAGTTTGTAACTAACCTTGCTGTTTGTATTATTATTTTCACACTTGCATCTAGTTCTTCGATTATGTAACTAAACCCTCCTGTTTGTATTTCATGTATTATTTTCACACTTATATCCAGTCCTTAAAGTCTGTGTCTAATCTTGCTGTTTGTATTATACTATCACACTTATATCCAGTCCTTAAAGTCTGTGTCTAATCTTGCTGTTTGTATTATACTATCACACCTATATCCAGTCCTTAAAGTCTGTGTCTAATCTTGCTGTTTGTATTATACTATCACACTTATATCCAGTCCTTAAAGTCTGTGTCTAATCTTGCTGTTTGTATTATACTATCACACTTATATCCAGTCCTTAAAGTCTGTGTCTAATCTTGCTGTTTGTATTTTACTATCACACTTATATCCAGTCCTTAAAGTCTGTGTCTAACCTTGCTGTTTGTATTTTACTATCACACTTATATCCAGTCCTTAAAGTCTGTGTCTAACCTTGCTGTTTGTATTTTACTATCACACTTATATCCAGTCCTTAAAGTCTGTGTCTAATCTTGCTGTTTGTATTATACTATCACACTTATATCCAGCTCTGTAAGTTTGTAGGTAACCCTGCTGTTTGTATATTTTCACACTTACATCCAGTCCTTTATGTTAGTAGCTAGCCCTACTCTCTCTATTATTACTTTTATATTCATTATTTCTAGGTGGGCAGTAGGATTTTAAAATCAGCCAAAATTCCAATTTTTGTAGGAAAGAACAACTACACAGACTTGAAATCTTGTTCAATTTCTACATGAAAATAAAAAAAAAAAATAAAAAAGAACTTTGGGGAAGTTTTAGTAGCCATTTGGCACTTTGACTACCCATTTTGAAGTTTTAGTAGCATTTGGCTATTTTGGCTCCTGCTGGTATATATATATCCAGTTCTTCAAGCTTGTAACCAACCCCGCTGCTCGAAGCAGATACATGTACATCATACAGGGATTTGCATATTTGTGGGTCGTTTTTTTTTAAAACCACAATCATCTTGTGGTATCCATGGTAACCTGCAAAATTTACCATTTTGTAGGAAATGCCATTTTTTATTGTATCATATTTTGATATGATGGTTTCTGCTACATGTATTTCTCCTAATTTTTGATAGCAGATTGGGCTACCCATTGTATGGTTGAGATGATGCATCTACATGTATATTTAAACTCCAAAATATTGTGACACTAACCATGCACCAACCTGTATCATGATACAATCCGTGTATATTAAATTTTCATGATACAGTCACAAACTTCAATTGTTCCATAATTTATAAACCTATATGAACAAACTGGAAAAATGCACCACCACCCCCGCCACGCCTAGAAAAAAAAAAGCCAACAACACCATTTTCCCAGTTTGTATTAGTCAATTTTGAAACTGATGTGTGCAGACATGGCCGAGTGGTTGGAAAAACACCAGTCCACAGTTTGTACTACATACTGCTACATGTACATGAAACTTTGAAGAGTGTCATCACAATATATCACGATACGTGACCCTGTGCCCAAAAGTATCGTGATATGGAAATTAGTCACGATACCCACCTCTAGCCTACTAATATTCCTTTGACCATTCCTGAAAAATTGTCACTGGTGTAATCCTAACAAGTGTGGAGAAAATGACTGAAATCTTATAAGAGTTGACATTTTCTGACATTAATCATTGTAGTTTGCTGATCTATAATTGGTATAAGTGTGCACAAAATGTGATGTGGCACAAATTTATTTACGGTAAAATCTTACTTTTGCTCTGTGGACCAGGCAAAAGTGTTCACTCATCAAAGGTCTTAACAAATGTCACGGTTGACTTATTCTTGAGTGTGACACAAAGTACATGGGCCCTGAAAATACCAAGACTTCTGAATTTGTTACATGTAGTAACAGTATATAGTTTCATGCATCAAATCGTGAAAACATCAAACAGAACTTATCATCGGCTCTCAACACAAAATGAACATAAAAACGTACGAAAGTCTTGTGCTGATCTGTAAAGGAAGCGGGGATCAATCACTTTACAGTGACTCAGGAACATTGAACTTGTTTGAACCTTGCTTTGGTACTTAATGTTAGCAGGAATGTAAAAATACACAACAGCTTTGTCCTAGTGGTAGTCACTGCCTTGCCTTCTAAGCAGACCAAATTCCATGAGATCTCTACTGTACTTCAAGCAGAGTGCAGAGTAGACGCAGAAATTGTCCTGTTTAGTAGGCAATCAATGTCAGCCCTGGTAACACTCTTGAAACAATCTCTTTTCCATCCCACTAATTAATAGAAAGGTTCCTCCCAGCAACAGGTGCTCTTTATAATTGTAATCAACTGTAATCAACTGATTATCTTAACTGGAACCACATGTGATGTCACACAGCATGGGAATTGTGTGTCCAGTGCTTTTTGGAGAAAATGATCCACCTGAGCATCTAGAATGCACAAAAATACTGGCTTTCTCTTTTTTTTTTTTTTTTTGTGGTGGAGTTCAGTATCTCAGGCTGAATTGGTAGAGCTTTCATTCAAGTAACAACATACCTATACTCTTAAGTCAGTGCTGGAACCATTAACCAAGGCCTGTGACCATAGTAAGGAATGAGTTAAAGTGTTTTTTATTTATTCACCAGCTCATTTTCTACAACGTACTTCTGTCAACACAGATAAACCATGTAACACACTATACTGTTGCTCTACTGATCGACATAAATTTTCTTCAATTTCAACCATTAGATATACTCTACGTGTATGATCAGTCCTTGTTCAAGCATACCTGCATTTATAATTTCAAGTGGATTACAAAAAGCAAACTTGTACCAAGATGCCCAAAAACACACAAAAGGCCCCATTTTGAATCTAATTATACATATATCTATGTTTGTGAGTGTGTGTGTGTATACAATAGTCCTTCCTGTTGAAAGCCCCCTCTTTTGGGAGACCACCTGCCTTTTGTGATCATTTTCACTGTGTAAAATAATGATTTACCTCTTTTGGGAGACCATCTGCAGAACCTGACCAGTGACCACCTAAAACGGCCCCCAAAAGGCCACTTATACATCCAGTTATTCACAATTTCAGAGAAGTAAAACCCAAATATTTTGTTCAGGATTTGGTTAAACATATTTGATTTCAAAAAACAATTGGAATAAAGGCACCATGCCCATATGAATTCCTCTTTTGTACAAGATTGGTAAAATAATTTGTAAAAATCAGTTTTAGAAATCCAAAATAGGTTTATAATACCACTAAATGAGTTTACATGTGACTGCAAGATAGAACAGGGTCTAATACGTGTATATCAGTCATGTACGAGTCTAAATTATCGATTGGAATTCAAAGTAATGGACAAGAGAATCAACCAACTAAGGGAGATCAACACTTCAAAGGCAGACTGAGTCAACAGCTTTCTTCAGGGTTTTATGGATGCTGCAAGGTACTCAAAGTTTGTCAAGGACAGATGTTGCCCTACATCTTAGTGTACATGTACATACCATTTTCTCTCTCTGACACTGCAGGCAGGGACTGCTCTGACCATTAGCCAATTAGCCAAATGCTTATGTTTCTCTTACTTGACTAAAGAAATGTGTAAATGGATAAAATATTTTAAAATGGGTAAAATTACAGGGCCACTTCAGAATCTTTGTTAACTAGCTAACTATGCCTACATCTACAATGTTTGCTACTGATGTTTGAAGTCTATATCAATCCCTTGCATACATGTTGCCACTTACATGAATGGTGTCCTTATGGGGAATTTGAATCTCCAGTTCATTTCAACAATTTAGGCGAACACAGCTTTTGTAGTGATTGCCAGGCAAAGAGTAACATTAACACAACTCAAACTATGGTCTGGTACAAGAGCTGTTCAACACTGAGCCTTAAAACAGTTAAGGAGGATATATACATGTACTATCTGCACATGCTAAATCAGGGGTAGAAATTAACTTTTTTTTCAAGTTGCCCCGGGGCAACCACAGCATTTTTACAAGTTGCCCAAGCCTCCAGAAAGTTGCCCAGTTTCCCACCACGTGATAATTGTAGTTAGCTTGTTAAAAGACACACTGTCAGACATTTATAACACTGCATTTATAAATGAACAATAAAGATTTGGGCACAAGAGCTATATATTTGTCACTGCTATGACAATGGCATTCCTGCACAAAGAAGAAGATTCTAGGAACTGTATTTAATGATGCCACAGTTGTTGAAAATGACATGTTCTGCTGAAGACAGAAAGTTGGCCAATGGGAAACCAGCTAAGGAAATAAAGTTCTCCGACATGAATGAAAGTTGTCTGGGGCACGTAAACACCCACTAATTTCAAACCCTGTAATTCTTGTCAGCTTTGAACAGCACTTCACACAAATCATCAAGAAATCCTTTTCATACACACACACAAAAAGTAATTACTACTCCAGCTAACATTAATAATTTCATTCTGACTCAAGTAGTAAAGCCATAGGTTTTTCAGAAAATGGCTTTAGCATTGCCTGGAAATTCATGTCGCAAGAACTAAGCTGTTGTATGAACTTAACAGACAATGCGTAACACCTTAACTTGACACCAGGCATATTAGTACTTGAGCGAAAGCTATTTTTTTGGTAGAATGCGGATTGAAATGGTCTTAAATCAGGAACTCAAGCGACTTTAAACAAATTCTCCCATGACATGTTTGTTCCCTTCTCGCCTTTCAGTGTGTGGCAGGGCAGTCTACAGCGGCTGGGCCACGAGCGTGTCTCCAGCCTTCATCTAGATGCAAGAAGACAGCTTTGACAAGACCAATGTGTACAATTCGGGAAAGTTCAATAACCGAGGGACCTGGTCTGCATCCGTCCGAAGATGGCTGGCAGACCATATGACGCTGGTTGGTAAGTCCACTCTCCGATCGCTTGCATCCAATACGGTAACTCTGCGACAGACACAGACATGTCTTGGCTGCTTGAATGGTACAGCGAAACCTCATTATAACGACACTCAAATATCTGACCCTCTAACTTAATGACACAAGTACACAGGGAATTGACGTCAAAAAAAAAATCTTTGCCATTTGACTGGTTTATCTGACATATTTAGAAAATCTGACATTTTGCTGTGAACAGATGGTGTCCTTTTAACCAGGTTTCACTGTATCTAAAAATTGTTACGATAACATTTTGGAGCACAGAAAGACATGTTAATATGCAAGAAACTAAGGGTCAACTAACAAACCACAAGTTGAGCTTGCAGGCATCTTGAAATTCACATATTCATGTACTAGTAGGCTACATGTTCATTTGTGGAGCAAAATATATATCAACAAATGAGTGTATTGCCATCTGAGTACATACATGTACTGTCTGTTATCTAATCTTCATGTACAGAATATGTTGTTTCGTGAACACGTGAATATTACTGATGTGGCAGGCCTCAACAATAACTGTTTAGAAAGGCTGCCCTGAAAGAGATTTCTGGTTGCTCTACACAATTCCAGATGGCTGGGAACTGCAAGTGGTTGCAGGCCAAAAAGATAGACTACTGACTCTCTTGCAAGTTTCCAGTTTGAGTTTACTGCGCGAGATCATGAGCAAATGCCCTAAATATCATCCAACATGGATGTACCCCGAAAAGATGACAAAAGCAAGAACATTCTTGCCTATTTTATAATGTTTGAATATCATAATTTTTTTGGCGAGTCAGACAACTACGCCATATTCAAAACATGCTGCAACTAGATGAAAAAAAAAAGTACTGACTTTTCAGTCCCTTTGCCAACCCTCCCTCCCCCCACCACCAACCCTAACAGCCCTTTGAAAGGGTTCCCATTTGTCTGGCACAAAAGTTTGGAAATATTGGCAAGTGTATCTTATAATGGTCTACCAGTTGGTACCACCAAAATGTTCCAAATTTACGTCTACAATTGGAGCTCATTAGCTACATTTCTTTACCACCCTTGGTGTTTGAAAAGGATAACCCAGTATTACCGTAAATTCTCCAACTGAAGCCGTGGCTTGTATAAGAATACTTTTTTTTTTTTTTCAATTTCTAAATTGAAGATGATGAAGTCAGGGTGCATATTCTAACAGATAGTGTTCTCTGCACCATGACCTGATGAGCTATTATGGTAGCTTTAGGAACAGACATACCAAGAACACATAATATCATAAGGTCAAGTCATAATAGAAAGGTTGCATTTTTAACATACACCACTTTTTATCTAAAGATAAAAATACCACAGACAGAAAAAAGGTAATAACATGCATCTGAAATATTGATAAAACTGATGCAAAAACGTGACAATGAAGGAAAAGAAAAACGTAGAATGGTCATAGAGTGCAAATTTGCGCAAGTCGTACACATGAAACTCAGGTGTGAACTTTTCATTTTGATTACTGTAACTTAACAGCCTGAACTCAGGGTGCATCTTTTTTTAGGGTTTTTCTGCTGAACAAAATGACGGAGACTTTTTTACAACCTTGTAGAAGTGCCAAAGTTGGGGTGCGTCTTCCAATAGAGAATTTACGGTATTGTGTTTGGGCATGCCATCAGCTGTCAATGCTGAGGACGGTGCGGTCACCTTAACTCAGCATTATACACTGACAGACCACAGTGAATCCAATTTGCATGGAAGTGATTTGGGCTTCCTTGGTTCTGACCAAAACGTTCGGTCTCCCTGACAAGACGGATTATTGAGCTGGTCAATCCGACATGTATGTTTAAAATGCACAAGATATGTATCGAATATATGTACCTCAGCTTTGTGTTGAACTGTCAAACATAATGCTTGAACTACTTGACAGAAAATTGGAATGTAACCCCAGAGCTTACCACTCTCCGACAGTTTGACACACCAGATGGTCACCTCGGGCAATGTACCAGAGCTATTACTCAGGCCAAAAACAATGACACGTGTGGGGAGTCGGGTAAGAATAATGAAAATGTTTTTGCTTGCTCATTGGCGATTGGATGGCCATGATGGAAGTGTTACCAGTGAAGTAGCTAGGAAGATTTTAGAATCTCGTTATTTGCAGAATATGCAACTCTGATCACTCGCAACAGCAAGAAAGAAGATTTTGCTGCATTCGAAAGTGATACATTGCAACAAAACTTCAAAACTTTTGGTCAAATTAAATAACATGGATTCCTATGTCGGTAGCAAAAAAAATCATGGTTGATTCTAGCTTTGCCACCAGATGAACCTGTCTTCAAATGGGCATTTAAGGTATTAAAATATTTAAAACGGCCTAGTATCTGAATCCTTCAAAAGGTAGAAAGCTTTTGTTCCAAATGTATCACTTGAAGCCCCAGAATGTCTGTGTCAAATTTGTTATAGATCAAGAACAAAAGTGTATACATACACCCAAACTCTAGTGTATGGAGCACCTAGTACGACTCTGCATGAAGCGTACAATTTGACCAATGTACTATCTTCTTCAAAGTTGCTGTGAAGTCACCACTGGTCAGAGTGACTCACAAATCTGATCTTTTCTTGCTGGACTTATAACTACACATGCATGGGCAGCCAGAAGATGCAGGCCAAAAGAAAAAAAGGGCAAATCTATATGCCCCCCTCTCCAAACCAATGTGGCAGGGGTATAAAAACTTAAAAGTGTGATATCTTCCCAAAGGGATGCATAAAAAATCCTCGGAGGAGGAGATGCGGGGGGGGGGGCGTCTTTGTGTTTGTTCAGTAGGCCTATGTACATGTACACAGTCTCCTACCTGTGTTATCATCGAATATCATGCCAATCTCGTAGATGAATCGCAGGAACATGTCTTTTGGGTTCACCGCAAGCCATTTCCTCTCCTTCACGTTCAGACTGTTGTAGTTGGTCTGGATCTCTGCAACTGCCTGAAAAAAATATTTAAAACATATAATGAACACACAGAGGTACCTTTTCGGTTTTGCTGAGCCAGTATAGGAGACCAAGGTGGTGAAATTTCCACACAGTGTGGGGTCAAGGTTCAAGGGTAGAGAAACAACTGTTCTATTTTGTTGTGCCTACAGGAGGATGTGCCAACAGCCAATCATGTATTGCCTGACAAACTAATGTGACCACACTGTGTGCAATAGGAGAGGTTGCAATTAGCAATTGTATGTGTGTTTGGCTGAATATACAACCCCAGAAACAACACTTTTGTGGGCCAGAGGTGTGTATTCCCATTAGATTCTATGTTAGGGTAACACGCAATTTATTGAATAGTTTTGCTGCAAAAGTTACGAAATTTACAGAAGTATTTAAACTCTATCATGTCTATTTACTGTCAACCATTTACCACAAGAAATTTGGTGTTTCTAGGAATCTTGAGTAGTTTTAAAGTTACATAGGTGCAAATCATTACAATGGAGATTAATGGGAATTCACATATGTAGTCCACCTGCAGAACCCTCTACTGAGAACCAACATGAGCCAGCTGATCTTGACCTTACCCATTTCAGTGCAAGCCATTCAAAATTTGGAATGTTAAGATGTTCAGCAAAGGCTTCTTTGTGAGCAAATTTCAATCGTGATGCTACACATTCTGTGTTTTCTGCAAGAGGTTCCTGGACTTTGTTCAATTCATAGGACAAAGGTCATCAAAGGTCATAATTAGGCAACAGGCATACAGGACAGTGATGTTGTGAGCGTACGCTTTGTTATTGTCTGTAATTGCACGAAACCTGATGCACACTGAGGAGTCAAAACCACATTTTCTTCAATGCTCATATAGTTCTGATAAAAATATAAGAGAGATACTGAATAATACATTCAGCTGACAATTTAGCTGTTTTTAGATGGGGGCATGATTGCTTATACCATATTTCTACATTTTAAAGTCACGAGTTCTTCTTTTTTTTTCCATGAAATTTTCCATATAACAAATACACAGTGGAATAAGGAAAAATTGCACACGCAACTTAAAATATCTATGTTATAAATATCTGATTTTTAGTGATCAAGGAACCTAAGCCCTTTCAGTGTGAACTGCAACTTAAGTTGAACTACTTAAAATGAACTGCTCTAAATTATAATAAAAGCACTAGATTCATGCTCCATGTCAAAAGACCTTTCACTCAGTTAGCAGAATGCCTACGTCTACATAGAATATCATAGTCCAGGTCAACAGCTTTCCTCGGTGTTCTTTGGGTGCATTGTACCCAAAGAGTGCTGAGGAAAGCTATTGACTCAGTCCAAAATGTGGCACTGAAAGGTTAAAACAAACTGCTGTGCATTATAATAAGGATGCTAGATTGATGTTTCTTGTAAAAAGACCTTTTATCCAAGTACAAACATACCTGAAGTCACAGAGAATACAAAAGTCAAGGTCAACAGCTTTCCTCAGCATCCTTCTGGTCCAATGTGCCCAAAGCATGCTGAGGAGAGCTGTTGACTCAGTCCAAAATGTGGCAACAAAACTGTTAAGTGACCCCTCCTATTTATAACCTTGCCGATACTGTGAATCAGATACTACTGCCATTTCAAGGACATCTCTTATACATTATATGTGTCTGTATACTTTACTTGTGCTGCTAGTCACATCATGTCAATTGCAACAGAAGATATGTATATTCATCTGAATACACAAACCAATAAACAAATTTTCTGCATGCTCAATTTGTGTATTCACATTGTATGGCATGTTAAAAGTAACCTTGAATTGGTTACTTTTAAGGGTACTGAAACAAGCTTTTCAGAATCATTAAAAAGTGATACTACATCTTAATATACATGTATACCATGAAAATTTTGCAGTTTCATCGTGCAGAAGTTTTTATGTTCTTATAGCAATAGAAAGACTAGGCAAGGGCCAAGATAGCGAAAGATGCCTGTCTGTGTAGCTTTCGCCTGAGACTGGAGACTTTTGCCTTTAGGTTTGGTCCGACCGGTTTCCTTCTGTCCGAACTCTTCAGAGACTGGCCAAAGACCTCTGCGTTTGTTTTTTACCTTGAATTTTGCATGTCCACGTTATCCATTATTTATACGTGGGATGACATAAAACAATTGTGTTTTATATTATGAAAGCCAACTGTCGAACTGGTCAGTTGGGTTAAAGCCGGTCCATGTGGTGTGGTGTGCACGTGTTTATGTTTACTAACACTCCGTTGTCAAGGAGACATGATGTCTCTTTGCTGGTGCTCCCTTGGGTGTGTATTCCCTACGGGAAGACCATATGTTTAATGTGTTGAGCATATGACTGGGGTGTTTAGGGGTCAAGGTAAAAATTGTTTGTGGTGCATGAATATTCATGGACCTGACTGAAATAAAACTATTCCATTTAAATAATATAAATTTGCAATCTTTTGGCCACGGAAACTTGATCTGTTCTGTTAAGGCTTGTCAGAAACAATGTCAATGGGTTTTATGTTCTTATGTTGCAAATTACAATCATCGTGGAAAATAAGCTCTCCTATCTGAAGTGCCTTCTACAGGCGAGACACAGGAGCTTGTATTCTTCCTCTTCTGTATCATGAAATCAGCTCTCTGTAGACCAAGTCCTTGATATACATGTAGTCTAGGTGCAATGTGCATGTCTGGAAAAGATTCTGACCCGCTATCCTTTCTCTTTTCTCTGAACATACAGGCCCTGGCATATAGACATGTTGGCACTTGAATAAAAGGTCTTTTTATGACAAACTTTAATCTGGAAACTTTAACATAATATGAGTGAATGCAACTTTTGTTGCACTTGGCACTGAAAAGCTATTAACATGAAGTAACTAGCAGAATAAGTAAAGTTTCACCTAAAACAATAGCAATATTGCCATCTATGAGGGAGGTACAATCCCCATCCACTGCCTAGAATCAACATTGTGAAATATGCGTCTTGCAGTTACCTCTTTTGTCACAAGTCCTTCCAGTGCTGCAAAGTTACCCTGGGATATCAGACTGGAGACGTGTCCAATTGCCTAGTTGAAATTATACAAAATAAAAAACAATAGAATTAGGACAAATCTAACCACAGTAATTTTCTCACTTGGAGCAATTGATTTTTCTTCTGCACAAACACACTGGCACACAGCGCTCATGTATGGACTTAAAGACTTATGCAAGGGTCTTCTTCCTTTTTTCCTTCTTTCTTCTGAAAACTAACAAGTCATTTTTTGGGGTCAAAAGAAACCTATATCAATCAAAAGGATTCCTTACGTACAATGAAAAAAAAAAAACCCTTAAAGGTGGCTGGAGGAATCTATAGAAGTACCATGCAGTTTGATGTTACACAGTATCATGAGTATCTTTATTTTCACCTCCAATCCCATTAAACTGGGTTTTTGGTTTTTTTTTAGTATTTTTAACATGTAAATTGTCCGAATATGAAAAACAGAAAAAGCAGTACCTGGGTATTAGTATTTGTAAGTTTCATTTAGGACAGTTTGTCAAATTTTCTGCACATTTCTATAAATGATTCAGAATCCTAAAGAATGTCCCATTGCCATGTATGTTCTTCACAAAGTGATTCCAAATGTGTTTAAATGTAGCTTCTTTTTTTCTCCTGTTGTACAATCTACATGTTATCATATCATACAAGTAGTTTAATGGGTACGACGGTGAAAATATTATGTAATGTCAAGTGTCTGGTACCCTATCTGTGGCAAGTCCCCCCAAGTCATCTTTAAGATACATGCAATATTAAAAAGTCAATGATCCAAAGGTTGATCTTGACCATAGTGTCTTAAGGCACAAGAAGGTGAGAGTTTCTTCAGTTCCCAATTCGCTTAAGTGTGGATCAACATTTTAATCATTTTTGAATCAGCACTTTGATTCTGCATGCAGAAATGATGGTATATGACACCACTATACTGTCAATGATGATGCCTGCCTTTAGTACCATTAGGTGCGATTTGGAAAAGTCTTTGAATTTTTTTCAAGCTATTAAGTGCAAATTTGAGGACGAAAAAGGTTCATGAGAATTAGAAAATGTTAAGCCACCCCTTACATATTAAAATTGAGGTGGGGGGGGGGTATTTTTTTTCTTCTTCTTCTTATTTTTTATCAATTGCTGATTTACTAGTCCTGGTGCCATGTAGATGTTCCAAGCTTAAGTCATGAAAGAGTGGCGCCAATGGGCCCAACTTAAATCATGAAGCCAAACAAGAACATTCTCTATCTGGTGACCCAACCTACCTATGAAAAACCTGATATCATTTTCTTTCATTACTATTATTATGAAAGTGAACTGTTTTATACCATGATACTAAAACATGAAAAAGAGAGAGGCACATAACCTTCCTGCCTGCAAACAGGAAACACTGGTAAGTACTGTTTTGTTTGGCCTGAAGATCCTTGCTCATCTGTCTGGCACATTATGAGCATGTGCATGTCAAGGAGTGAGTGCACTGACGCAAGATCACAGTTAATTGGCAGCCTGTAGCATTCAATTCTTGGAACAGATTAGGGGGTGGGGGTGGGAGATAAAGATAATATTTGAGAAACTGCTCTGTAGCTGAGAATAAATAAAATGACAAAGGCAAAACTGCCGATAGATGACACTCCATCCACAAGTTCCAACCCTTGATAATTAGCTCTGAAAAGGTTTTTGTCTGGAAACACTTTGAGCAGTGAGTCTAATGGTTTGATCTGATATATGCATCAGTCACAAACAGTAATCTGGTAATAAGGCCAAGTGTACTGTAAGTAGCAGTGAAAATGACTAGCCATCACGTACATTTAATAAAGAAGTGCAACTATATGGTGCACATGATCATCGGTTCTATAGAAGGCCTACACCATTCCAATGGAATGCAATGCTGATTGAGTCACATAGAAGACTTGGTTTCATATATTATAGAGCTCTGCTTTCCTTTCCAGTTGTCTTCTTCCTGAGTAAAAAACGTTCAAAGCAAAAATATGAATCAAAGTGAACTTGGAGAAACCTTAATGTGGGCATTAACATGATTAAGGAGGCTAAACAAGAATTGATGCACAGTACTTATGCCAAATAAGCCTGACACATAGTTTGTACTTAGTATTCATGTATTAAATATGCGCCTACTTAACACCAAATAAGCATTGTAGAAGTTGTCCCAGCTGGCTGGAATCAGTCACTGGAGTGCATGGTCACTATGTAAATGTGTGATAGGTATCAGTTCTTCAAACCCCTTGCTGTTTTTTTTTTTTTTTGTATATATCCACACAAAAAATAGCTTTCTCATTTTGATTCTTAGTAATGTCCTTTCATTGACAATAATATTGCTACACACGTTGGGGTGTGGCTTTTGTCAATGAAGGGGCACTACTTAGAATCAAGACAGCCACCCATGGGCGTCACCGAATAAATGTCAGGTGGTGAACCCCAAATCTTTCTTCTAAGTTGCCATTTTCTACTCCAGTCTCAACATTTGTGTTTTGCTGCACACATAGGACACTGTCACAGGGGCAACCAGCAGAAAGCTTGTCCTCGTATGCTGGTAGCGTGTGAACCAATTCCCAGTCACTGCTACCGAAAATACTGATTAGGGTAACCGTAAGCTGTATTTTCGAAGGAGCGACTTTGGTGGTCAGTACCATTCTGCTGGTTGTGCCTGTGTCATAACCCCTTACGCGGATGCCAAAATTGACGAGTTCGCCGGAATCTACTCCCATAGAGGAAGGGGGCACTAGCTAAATGCGTGAAAGTTGGGAAAGTTGCATCGCTATTTTTTCCACTTCAAAGCTAAACCATCGGTCAGAATAGCTAACCCTTCGAGAGCATATATATTAAAGTCATCGTTTAATTTTACATTTCTATGGTGTTTGTATGCTCTCTGTTGAGTTACAGTCCATTTCCAAATGCTAGCATCCTGTGCGGTGGAAGTCACTTTCACACCAAATACACATGTGCAAGTCTATCCGCGAAAGGGGCTATGGGGCCATTGGAATTGGGGGAATTAAATGCTGCGAGTTACTTGAACTTGTCTTGTAACTTGTTTGTGAACATGTACCTGCTCAACACCATCCAGAAAACTGTTTGCGCTGTAATGTTCATCGAAGTAAGATCGGATCAGCAAACCAAAAAATTTGTTTCTCAGTGATTTCAATGGATGTGGCCATATATGCTCGCGAAACTCCATGAGTTTGATCGGTTTTCTTTTTTCTCGATCCCCATTCGGGTTTTCATGGCCATTTGCCTGGCGGCAACTGGCAGAACTAAATTCTCGATTTGACCTTGTTCCAAATATGTTCCGATTGTGTGCGTTTGTAAGCTTATCACCGAACCATGCAAGTCCACGAGCATTTGAAGTACATGGGTAGCGCAAATAAGCAGCTGACTTTGGTTTCCTTGTCCAAAATCTCGGAAGACTCAACGTTGTTTTCAATGACCGGCGACAAATCTTCCAGACTATGGCAGCTGCCATATTTATGTCATTTAGGCCTTCGAAAGCTCAAGAGTAACTTTGAAATCACACTTCCCGCTAGATGGCGTGCTCCTCTGGTTAAAGTGGCTTCCCAGCAATTGGCGGTTTCTGAGAAAGAACTTGCGGGACCCTTGTCAATATTGTTCTCGTCATGTCGCGCGGAGCGAGGACCGAATGAAGTTTGTGGATCCAACCAAATATAATTTATTTTTGTGCTATTTTTAAATTTTGGTGGGTGGATAGGCTAGGCGGGTGAAGGTATTTTAAATTACGCAAACAAAAAATTATAAAAACGATGAAAATAAAACTATATAAATATATAATCTGTAGGCAAATATTATATATATTGTACCACAAATAATACAGTATATAGTTGGAAGAATACATACATCAATAGCGTATTCTTTATGGTTCAGTGTTAAAAAGAATATTTTAACTCATATTTTTACGAGTGTAGATCGCTTCTGATCTTTTTGGTGGGGCCGATCGACGCTGGACCCATCTCAATTTAGTCAGAGACGAGAAATGGGCCTCAGGCAGTTCTTACTGCCTGGGGTCTTCTTCTTTTTCTTATTATAGCTTTAGATTCTCTCACATGTACTCTTGTGCCAATTATGCTCTTTTATACATTTAAATCATAGTTTTTTTTATATATATCTGCTGTACTTGCCTCCATGCCTTAAAAGTATTTCATTCTGAATACGGATTATCAATAAAACCTTGAAACCTACAATGTAAGCGCTTGTGGGACACAAAAGCAGGCATCATGGTTGAAAAACAATGGAACATGCAGCTATCAGGTGTTCAAAACATAAAATAATGTCTTTACATTTCTGTTTTGTAAGGCATTTGACCATCCTTGATCTGGCAAAGTTCATTTATCAATGAGGCAACAATTTATGTGCTGCCAGGATATGATCTCAAGAGATGCTGAAAAGGGATTGTATTACAAGTGAGAGATTCATTCTTGGGAACTGAGACTTAGGAATTCGTAGCCTAGACATATTGTAATTGAGGGAGTTGCATCCTGCTGATTGGCTGTCTGCATAAGCCATCTGAGCAAAACTACTCTTAACTTTATTGGCACTTCGGTTTGACTTATAGAAAAACTTAAAGCAACTGTTGTGCAATTGAGACTCAATGTCAACGTCGATCGTTACATATGGGGTGAAGCAAATTACTGTGACGTGTATGGAAGAGACCAAATATACCTAATGTCTTTCCGCAAAACTACAAAAAATGTTGAACTTCTTATCCAAAAAAATCCCACAGCTGGTACCCATATAAATGCATGCAGTGTGTCTTGAACATTGATTCATGAGTATACATGTTGGTTTCATACTTGATCCTTTGGACTGTATGACGGATATTGTCCATAGCAACATACGACCGAATAATTTAGTCTAGGTGTTTGCAACCTTTTACATGTTGGATACTCTCTCCACCAAGGCTAACAGTAGATTTACTAGACTCTTTGTCTGGATCAAAAGATCAAAATTGTGATTTTTCTAGGGTTGTATTTTACATATATTTGTCAAAGTAATTTGAGCAACCTTGTGATAATTTGGACATAGTTGTTAGCGTATACGCTAACAAAACTATGTCTTCAGCATATGCCAACGCCCCAATAAAGTTTCTGCCAAGATATTGAACATCCAAAGCCACAGTCTGGTGAGAAGTTCATCGATACATCAAAGAAATTAGGAGACACTACACCCCATTGCTTGACATTTGTGCAACTGAACATTTTGAAGTGGAATTTTTCCATTTGACATGAATATTTTGACTTACATTTTTAGTAACAAACGACATGTAATCGGTCATGAACCTTTACCAATGGGTAACCTGAATAATTTCACATACTGAACTCTATCAGATGCCTTCGTTGCATCCAAGAGCAGTGCATAAAGGTCAGAACCAGATTTCATGTGATAATTTATACATTCAGTAGCTACAAATACATGTGTACACTGATTAGTGTACCTCTCGGGTTTAAAGTCAAACTGCTACTCATGAGGTGTGTCTGAAGTATCAAAGTTACGACGAAGAATAATTAAATCAAGAACTTTATCCAGTACTCTACTTAAGGCAATACCTCTGCATGCTGGAGATCGGCCTCTAGAAAACCAAGACTAACTAGTGAAATTTTATGGCAACTCTCTTTATGACTGTCATCTCATGTGTAAACAGTGATGAATAATTGCCAACTAGTATAACTGTAAACAAGAACTCTTCCCCGCCATGAGCATCAGAGGGAACGACTTTCTCTTTCAGATATACACACCAGGTTAACAACATGCACCGCTGATGTAAATTGAATCTCTCATCAGATTAATTAACATAAATAAACATATGGGAACACATCAATCATAGAGCGTAAATATCCGAACCGCAGGGAGACTTCCTCCTGTTCATGACAATGGGAAACAACATTGCTTGCCCATGTACAATCACTGAGTCAAACAAGGGAGATAGATGCATATGCAGAGTCTAGAGAACAGGTAGCATTCGCAATACGATTAGAATAACACCCGATGTCCCATCGTGTTTACCTTGCTTCAAAACTTTATTGCTGTTTTGACTTGATTCGCTGAAACTGGCAATAAACTAACCTTGTCATTTGCACTGGGGGTTTTGTTATATTGTTAATATCTGAATGCAGTTTTACCGTTTCTGTTTTATCATAGCAGACAGGATTATATAACACATCGTAATTTCCTGCAAAATTGTTGGCGCTGAGTTACCGTCTACACATGGACCTATTATCAGATAGTAGGTCCATGGTCTACAGTACTAGGGACATTAGCCTACTTGAAATATGTTTCGTCCAAAAGTATCTAGTACAATTTTATTGCTAGAAATGGATTCAGCGAACTTCATTACACGTATGTATCTCCACATATGGTTCCTATTCAGACAGCGGACAGCATTGTCATATTTAGGGCGTGTAATCCTTCTTATATCAGCGATAATTCCTGTAAGTGTCCTGTTATTTCATTTTCATACGAAATGCCAAAATAAAGACAGGTGTTTCGTACGTTCAACATCCTCATTCCATCCTGGTGCAACTTTAGTCTTTTTGTTATTTTTGGAATGGGAAATACTTACAAGTCCCGCCTCAAGACAAGCGTTGACAATACCATCATGGTAACGTTCTATTTATTCTCGGTTCCCCTTGCAAAATACATTTTGGCATTGTACATGTACAGCTGCCCGTGGAATATCAATCTGCTGCAATTTGTCCTCAAGGGAACCCATGTAATCGTTTATATCTTTATCTGATGCCAGGTGCCACTGTGGCCGAGGAATGTGGCCATCTTTTCCGTGTCTGTATGATACATAGAGGTTTAAGGTCAACATAACAGCTGAATAATCCGACAAATCAACACAGTACGCCACCGAGGGGCTTTTAGTTGTTGTTTGATTGATTGATTCATGAATTCATTCATTCATTCATTGGTTGGTTGGTTGATTGGTTGGTTGGTAAGTTCGTTTCGTTCATTTATTTATTTATTCATTCATTCTGTCTTCATTTTTATACATTTTGTCGATGATAGACTTCAATTCTATTCCTTTCATCGGCACAATCGATGTACTACTGGTACATGAAGTTGTGTCTTGTAGGCATATTGAGTGCGACTTGACCACTCACGTGCACACACCTACCAGTCTGGCTGGCTTATCGTGGTCCATCTATAAAATTCTCCAACTTCGAATTCACTATGTAGGCCTACATGGTTTTTAACTCAACTGCAAATACAAAGTTAACACTTTGACGCACCAACTTTACACAGAAGCGCACAGAAGCCTAACATCCGAACAAATCCGACTTGTGTGTGAAGTGAACATGAATTTATTTCTGGCGTCAGATGAGGGTAGCATGGGACAAAACGCTCCCAGGGGAAAATAGGCCCCCCCCCCTTCCATTGTTAACAAATTTACCCACATGCCTATTTCTCTGAACATTTCAATATTATAAGACCCCCCCCCCCCCCCCCCCCGTGGGATGAGTTGTAATAATGCAGCATTGCGGGAGCTACATGGAAGAGGGACACAGGTGTGCGCGGTAAGCTGTCCAGGTTTTTGTGGGAAAACCCCTTGAATTTTGATTATTTATTCCACATGGTAGCATTTGTTAGTGTTTTGTAGTTATACGTAGCTGCGCCCTCATTGATTTATGGTATAAGGTTGTTCATTAAGAAGGGAACAGGAAGGTATTTGAATTGTTCAGGGTCACAGAATATATGACACTGGTGTAAAAAAAAAAAAAAAAGCGTGAATAGCGTCCGGGTAAAACGCACAGGGGGCCTTTTACCCCAACCCATATAAACAATGTTACACCAGCCATGTGGCACAGACAGTTTCATCATCAGAGTAGTTTCAATTACATACTTTAAGTTTCCATAAAATGATAACATAATTATTTTTTTTTAATCTCTAATGACTCATCATGTTACTAGATGAAAACAAGAACAACAGAATTATCAGTTTCCGAGGATTGGGGGGGGAGGGCTTTTTACCCCATTCAGGGACAATATTTAATATATATATATTTCTAGCAGCAGCATAACTGATAAATTTTAGACCGAAAAGCCGTAATAAGCCATCTTCCTTCAGCTAGATCCATTTATTGATGTAAGTACTGGTCCCTTACTTAAATGGAAATTTATGTTGTTTCATCTATAAAGTTGTAAATAGACCTAATTGTAATTATGTACCCAAACGTGTGTAGGTCTAACAGTATCACTGGGGCCTACCGTCCACGGAAGTTCCATTAGTTGCAAAAGTGTATACAAAAATCCCTAGCCCCATCTCCAATATACAGGCCCAAAACCTTTGGATGATAAGAATAACATAAAACCTGGTCTAGGTCATGTAGTCGTCAACATCATCAACATCATCATCATCATGTTACATAGGTACCCCGGGAATGACCCCCAATGCTCCACCGCAGGTTGAGTTTTGATGCCATTTGATGCACCCGTGTCTGAAAATTGACCCCTTATACCAGAAGTGAGAAACTTTTCTGGATTTAGATCCCATTTTTGCAAAATGTAGAATTTTAATTTTGATCCCTCATCATATGTCTGATATAGGTAGGGTTCAAGCCTTCATGGCGCCTACCTACCTTTCCCGGATGAATACGCCCCCCCCCCCTCCGAGTTTTTGATATTCTTTCAAGTTTTACGGATCTAACTAAACATTATGTTCCAACTAAAAAATATTAAAGTCTACGGCGGAAAAAGCCCAATTTGGGGGTTGGGGTTGGGGTTGGGGTTGGGCATTTACCTCCTGCGTGGGACCAAAAGCCCATTTTGTGGGGGAAAAAAGGTTTATTTAATAGTAACACATTAGTGATGCAGTTTCACCCAAGATTTTGGTCAGGAAATGAAGCTTGATCATGAGGATAATATGGTGTTTCTAGGAGGATAAGAGATTTCAAACTCAAAAGGGTCTCCTTGTTAGGAAGATAGTGCTGGGAGGATGGGGGAGCGGCGCTCTGCCCCAGGTTACTCTATGTGTGATATACCAAGGTACGGTCTACACCAGAAGGAGAAAGAAGCATGGAAGAATAAAAAAATATTATTCATGTATACATGAAGTTACATATTTGTACTTTTCCCTTAACATGCTTTTTTTTTTTTTTTGTATACACGAGGCAGCGTTAAAATAGGCCTACACTTAAAGCAGAACGTCGAAGGATACTATGAAAAGCGACCAGGAATTCAGACAGAACGTTCTCAGTCCCCGCCAAAAAGCCCTGCGGGCGTTCATTCCAAATTGACACCAAAGAACACAGAGCTCTTGTACAAAATTTTCCAGTGATCATCGATTAATCCTATTTTAATTTATGAGGTAGCTTTCATGATGGTACGTTCTTGTCAGAGGGCTGTCAATAATTCACTGCTGTTACTTCTCTTTCTGAATTTACATGCGTAAAGCTATGCATATACAATTAAAAAAAAGAATTATGGGGTGCAGTCCTCAAAGTGCAAACTCGGTGGGAATATACCTAGGTTGAGTCTCCACCACGTCAGTTCGACAGGTGATGATCCAGTGATGTGCATTTTTTTGTATGAATTTTTAGGTTCGTGTTTTTTTTGGGAAATCTTTATGGGACAAAAATGTCCAAAACTACCAGACAAGTCGCTTTGACATTGCACAGGGACGGATCCAGGCATCCGCGGACCTTAACTTCTTCAACGTGTTGCACTGTCATTTTTCACTTGGTTAATTACTTGCTATGCAGTTTTATAACATTCCACTTCCTCTCCAAAACTGCACGCTGAAGTTTCTTAACATTGGTAGAAATAAAGCTTGATTCAATTTCTATTAAAGCAGTTCGCTATGTGAATATACTTTCATTTTGCTGATTTTTAACATTTAAAAAAAAAAAAAAAAAAAAAAAAAAGAAAGAAAATGATGTAATAATCAAAAAGATAACTACGTCCAAACATGGTCATTGTAATTACATGTTATTTTCTTCGTAGTCATAATGGTTGACTAGATTCACTTTCAGCTTGGTGATGACATACTTTGGAGCTCTTAATCAAATTTCTTTCAGTGGTCACGCTGCAATGATTTTTTTCCTGAATTTTTATAATAAACACAAAAAGAAAAACAAAACAAACAGAAACAAAAAACAAAACCAAAAAAACCCCACAAAACTAAAAAAACAAAAAACCAAACCAAAAAAAAAACAAAAAAACAAAAAAACAAAAACAAAAAAACAAAAAAAAAACAAAAAAAAACAAACAAAAATTTAAAATATCAAAAAAGAAAAAAACACGGTCATAAAGTTTCATTGTTATTTTCCCACACTCTGATTTCTAACAAAATGATCCATTTAACTTTGAGCAAAACTATTTTTAAGTTGAGAAAACGCTAAGTCTTACCAACTTTAAACGACTTTGCTTAGAACAGGAACAAAATCTGTATCAGATACAATTTAAATTGATGCATAAGCACTAACGAACGCAATATTTACATTGAATATTTAGTGTAGTACCTCGAGACTCGGGTTACACATTTTGAAGGTAGATGAACTTGTTCATTAAAAAAAAACTCTGATTATAAATGATCAGGTCACAAATTAAACCCACAGGCCCCCCGCCAAAAAAAAAAAAAGAAAAGAAAAAAAATAAAGAAAAAAAGGGAAGAAAAAAAAGAAAAAGAAAAGAGGTCTACAATCATTTGTATGATAATGCAACACATACATATAACGAGTTTGCAGTAATTTGGATTGAGATCAAGTTTGAAGGAGACATCAAAGTGCAGTTATAAACGTTTCATTTCATCTGTCCATGCTCATATCAGAGATGTTTATGTAGCAAGGACACAAAGCATGAT
Source organism: Hermodice carunculata (assembly GCA_964020975.1). Classification (NCBI taxonomy): domain Eukaryota; kingdom Metazoa; phylum Annelida; class Polychaeta; order Eunicida; family Amphinomidae; genus Hermodice; species Hermodice carunculata. The sequence goes on along the minus strand of CAXHWN010001605.1, from coordinate 675,258 downwards.
CAGTTGCAGACCTAGCAGACGCCGGCTATATTGTTTTCCTTTTTGTGGGTTTTATTATAAACTTGAGGATTTCATGGGTATTAGAAGACCACTAATCGCGGCCGTGATTGCCAAATAACAGAAGGTTATATGGAAAGGGGGGGGGGAGGGCTATATTTAACACCAGTTAATCATTTTCGCCCGCGGCCGGGTCACGTGACCTTAATTGACCTTGACCTACTTTTGCAACAAGTGCAAAGCACTGATTTCATGCTAATATGTAGTAACAGTTTGAGGAAATGCTGTCTTACGTTTGCAGGGAATAGTTACTGATCTTCCTCACAGACTTTTTCAAGAATATACTACGAAATAAATGAGCACCAATGAATGATTCTTGTGGTTCACTTGGATGACAATAAGGATGTTGGCCTCCGGAATTATCAATTAATAAGCTGAAGTGATATAAACTGGTGCCAGAATTAGTAATTTTGTATACATGTAGGTACTACTGTCACTGCTATTGTAAATGGTTGTTTAGTGATTGATAATAGTAAACACTCAAGTAATGTTGAAATGTGCTGAAAAAACAGCAAAAATCCAAGATAGCAGCCGGGTCATGTGACCTTAAGTGACCTAGATCTATTTTTAGCAACAAAAATCCAATGACCTAGACATACAACGTTATGGTGAAATTTTGATATCACGAGACTCGTTGGTTGTGGGATAGATTTCCATATGCAAATTCATGTTATTTTCTGTGAAAATTGCTCATTTAATGTGGTAATGAGGATTGTCCATTATGGAATGTGTCAGTGAAAGGGTTAATGTACCCCAGAATGCAGCAAACGATCATTCTGCAGAATTTCGATTTTTAAATAGTGCTGTTCATCTTTTTAATTATTGGAATATTCAAATTAGGCAACGCACACAACACATAATTAGAAAATGTTTTACTCATATATATATATATATATATATATATATATTCAATGGAAGGAAGCATGCACAAAGTTTGCTGAAACAAATCGTGCATTATGATTTGTGAGCTGCAAAACCTCACGGGAACCTTAGCATTTCCAAAGTACAAAGTTAAAAACCTGACTTAACGTACCGGAGGAGACCCAAAATACTACCAGGTTTGCAGATTAGCAGACAACATAAAAATATGTTGCTTGATTATTAAATACCTAAAACAAACCTCCATCTTGATACCGACTATTAAAATATACAAGTTATTCTGGAATCTGTTATGTGTATTTGTCGAGGGAGGTACTTTTCGTTGTATGTACGAGATTATCTTCAGCGTTTCTACCTTTAATGAAAAATATTCTTGCTTGCAGTGTAGCATTATGCATGTGATTGGTGGTGCTTTAATGTAATTGGACGGAAGTATTAAACCTACTCTGTCGCGACAATGGTTAACAAGCTGTATGCTATGAAAAAATATAGTGAGATTTAATACGCTATAATAGATAATTACCATAAATATGTATGCGCTAGGTACGTTAAGAGAGAGTATAAGTAAATATTTATCATCACGCAAGACAGCAAGTTTTTGACCTATAAACGATAGTCCAATGCTCCGGATTTCAATTGATGTGATAAGCTTTATAATGCCGTAATAATGAAAAATTGCGCATGAAAATCACATATGTGGCCAATCAAAAGAATGCATCGTTGACAGTATGTAAGTAGTGAATGAACTGACATGTAAATTTGGTGAGACCATGTACCTTCGGTTAAAAACGCTAACAAAGACAACAAAGCAGCAGCCATGTACTGTGTAAGTTTACGAAATGCGTTTCTAGACAGCATCATTAAAGGCAGCAAATTCTGAGCTGTTGCTTCCATCCGGGTAGATGATGATGATGATGATGATGATGATGATGATGATGATGATGATGATGATGATGATGATGATGATTTACAATAATAAAGATAAGTATAAGCATCATAATCGTTGGGCAGCATTGGGATACAAAGTGCTCATATTTTACGCAGAAATAATAATTGAAAAAAATATAATGCAGTGAAACCTCTCTATACCGAACACCCTTGGGACCGGAAAAAAGTGTTCAGTATGGAGAGGTGTTCGGTATAGGGAGGTTTGATAGCATTGAAAGAACACATTTGGGACCGAGAAATGGTGTTCAGTATAGAGAGGTGTTAGGTATACGGAGGTGTTCGGTTAGAGAGGTTTAACTGTATATGCATACTAATGTCGTTGCAAACTCGAAAAGTACAGGAAGACATTGTGTTTTTGCATCATGTTTTGTATC
>CAXHWN010001605.1:636800-672800 GCA_964020975.1 Hermodice carunculata | reverse complement strand
TTTGTTTGGTGTTAAAAAAGGCAGACCAGAATACATTGGGCCCCACAGACAGCACTATTTCAGTTGCGATACCAAATAGAGTTTTCAAACAGATCAGCTTACCTGAGACCAGAGTGGCCAGGCTTGGTTTGATTTGATTTAAGCATATTTTATTTCAACAGAAAAGGGATTGGAGGACAAGCTTAAAGTTTATATTAACTCCTCTCCGTGTTAATCCAACTCGACAATTTCGACAAAGCAGGTCAGTAGATAACAAGAAGTACATGATAAAACAAAATAAGCAGTACAACTTTTACAAACAAGAGTGAGATAACTCAAGCTCAAGTTAACTCAGGAAAAAGACTTGGTTTATGAATGAATGAATGAATGAATGAATGAATGAATGAATGAATGAATGAATGAATGAGTAAACTTTATTTCAACGTTTATGACATTTATGGTGGCAGCCAAAAATGATTCTAATACATATATACCTTCAATGCCTTGACACCTAGTCAAAATTTTTTAAAAAAAACCTTGTCGTCTAATTCTCTAAAAATCGCAAATGCTTTCTTTCCCAAACATATACGTTTATTTACAAAGGCTAGAAAAATTTTGGTACACCTAAACATAAAAAAATTAATTTCCAATTTCTGGGGATATGTTGCACAATCTTTGATCAGGTGGTATTTTTCGGTCGTTTGTGTCTGTCAATTTCAAGATGGAGTTTATGTTGTTTTGTTTTTCAATAGCAGAGAGAAAAAGAGTTTTGCACTGTAAAGCGCGTTGTTTTCCAGCAACGAGAGTCCACCTTATATATTAAAGATTTAAACTCTAAGTCGGTTAGCAAACAGAACTGACTGGCTGTAGCCGGCTGTGGTGTATACTTGATACGTACATATTGACGAGAAGTACATTGCCGGCCTAAAAAAAAAAAGAAAAGAAAAAAAGAAAAAAAAAGTTTTATGTAATAGGCATGTACTTTTAGAAGTTAAGTCCTTTTCATCTGCTAACCACATATACTCGGGCACCACACAGGTCAGTGAACGGGATGGCCAAATTCGTCAAAAGGAATACAATGCACTCCTTTAATACTAGAAGCAGTATAGCCTGCGATCTTCATATCCCGAGAACCCGTACGGCAAAATACAACCTAGCCATTTCAAGGGTTCGTCTATTTGGAACAATACCTTGGATCTGTCAGAAAAGCTGATGATTCGTTTGGTTTTAAGGTAAAATACCTGGCACAAATGCGTTGAATCACACGAATCACTTTGAAATTTTAACTATGACTTTGATTTCTTTGTACCTGTTATTTTAACTGGAATGTATTATAATATTGTATATATTGTAGGCTGGGTCCCATGGAAGAACATTTTTAAATGAATGGGCGACGCAGAATATATACATGAATAAATGACGAATGAACAAACTTTTGGTTGAATTATATGTATGCACATTCGATTTCTTATAATTACCAATTTAGGCTATCATACTCTTTTGTGCTACAACTGTTAATTAAAGATCGAGATTGATAAGTAAATTGTAACATATGCAGTGGTTGGGGGACAGATCTGAAATCACATCCTCTGAAATCACATTTTCTTTATCATCAACAGAAAACATTGTGAGACTAACTACGAGGTCTGATAAATCCCGTATCCTTCATTTTAATAAATAGAATAATTGCAAACACAATGTAAGAACATGGCAATTGTTCAAGTTTACTCTTTCATTCAATTGACTTCTAATTCATGCCTATATCCAATAAAAATCAAGTAAGTTTTGGTAACAATAATAGCAATGTCGAGATTAGTATAGTGTAGAAACATTTGTTTTACATGGATTGTGAAAGAAGTCAAGCATTGACTTATCGAGTCACTCTCCATGGCACAGATGTTGGCGTATACTTCCTACCTTGCCTGGTGGAGGAAACCGAAGAACTCGGAGAAAACCACCGTGCACGGTTAAAGTGGTAGGGATTTTTTCCACATGCTGCCCAGGACGAGAATCGAACCCGGGTCGCAGAGGTGAAAGGCGAGCGTCTTACCGCTCAGCCAACCGTGACTGGTGTTATGTTTGCCACATGGCTTCTGTTCGCCATGTAGAATAATGTTGCATGCACCTGGTAATCAACTGTAACATAAAGAATTTGAATTTTTATCTAGTTTTTGTGTCGGCAATATGCATGCAGATGAATCCGAATAATTTGATAAAAGCGTTGGGACCAAACCGACGCACAAATGAAGCGTATGCATATTTACCCAAAACGAAATTTGGTAATTTCACGCAGTGATGATGGCGCAGCCTGAGTCAAAGTGGTAATGTTTCCTTTTGTGTGAATGACCTCACATTTTTCATTCCCATGCAGAGTTTTGACACCCCGACTCCTCATTTCTTGACCTGACGTTTTTGTCAAAAATGAAACATATTACCACATTTCTTTTTCTTTTCTTTTTTTTTTAAACGAGGGCCTAAAATTTGCTTATGCACAGTTGACACCCCAAACCACATTTTATGGCCTGCACGATGTCTGAATACTTAGCCCTCGAGTATCATATTTGATGAACTTGAGAGTAAGTGCGACATTTTTACGTGAAGTCTTAAAAGTTACAACTCTGATCAAATTCTTTCCAGTGTTCTATACAAACATATGTAATTTCACTGTTTCAGTGCCAACTGCGACTAAAGTCGAACCACCTAACACGAACTACTCTGAATTATAATAAGGGTACTAGAGTAATGTTCCTTATAAAGAGGCCTTTCTTTCCAGTGCAAGCATGCCTATGGTCACAAAGAATAAAAAAGTCTAGACCAACAGCTTTCCTGGGCGCGCGTTGCCTCCAAAGCGCGCCGAGGAAAGCTGTTGAATCGAGCTATAAAAGAGCTAAATGTAGAGACTTGATCCTCTTTTTTGTGTGAAAAATTTAATATTTTACCTCGTATTTCAAGAAATTTGTTTTGCTTTTAAATATAAGATACAGTTAAGAATTGAAGTCATTCAGGGAGCCTAGATACCAAGTAACACAACGGACCATCTACACGAAGCAATTATGAAAGTTTGTGGAAATCCTAAATTTTTGCACTCGTTTACTTCTCTTGCCGAAAATATCAAACCTATTCTATTTGCGAACGTTTATTTCTCGGTAATAAAAAAAAGCCCACGCAGATTCAAACGTATGTCACCATGTAAGGTAAATACAGGCAGAGTAATACGCATTGGAACCTCAACAATTTCTGGCATGCTATCCAAACGTCCCAACCCATGGGTGATCGCTGCCAACGGAGAGGGTGGCCAAAACTTCCGCGTTGTTTCCTGGCATTATGGGTGCTATACCTGTCCCGTTAAGCCCTTCAGGTCAGTCTGTACAGGTAAACCCTGGGGTGGGCTTCGTGGTGATCAGTGACTGTAGTCAGCTTTCACAATGATATCTTTCACTGACGTGGGGTTCGTTATAGACACGAAGCCGAAAGGTGGGTGATTTCGTTTTTTCTTTTTAAATTAGCAGATCTATATCTATATTTATTTTGTTTTGTCATTCATTCATTCATTCATTCATTCATTCATTCATTCATTATTATTAGTAGTAGTAGTGGCAGCAGTAGTAGTAGTACTACTATTATCATTATTGCAGATACAGGTACCGTTTGTGTCACAGGTCTTAGGTTGATATATATTTGATATTTTATTAACCCTTTATCACTGTTAAATACCACAGAGTGTACATAATAGTAATGTACGAGTATACACAGGTCATAAAAAAGTGTCAACTCAAATAACAAATATCTCGCCTTAAGAAGGACTCCGCTAAATACCGAGCCACACAGTTCATAAGTTCTAGATCTTGTAATGGCATTATGGATTGAGCACGAGCTCTGTCATCATAAAGCTTACCGGGAAAAAGGTACATAAAATGTATTTTTTTTTGTGATATTATCAGGACACAAAAGACATATACGTTCACTAACAGACCCCTTACAATAGCAACTAGACTCAGTACGTAGTTTATGATTACTGCCCCTAAATTTTGTTAAACTTCCGTATGGCTTGGGTGCACGAGTGGCTGCTCGGTAAGACGCTAGCCTTTCACCTCTGCGACCCGGGTTCGATTCTCGTCCTGGGAAGCATGTGGAGAAAGTTTCTACCACTTGAACCGTGCACGGTGTTTTTTTCCGAGTTCTTCGGTTTACTCCACCACAGACAAGGTAGGAGGTATTCTCCAACATCTGTGTCATGGAGAGTGACTCCATAAGGCAATGCTTGACTTCCTTCACAATCCATGTGAATGTGTCTAACTTAGCTTCAAACTATTGACACTGTGTGGTCATAAGACTCCTTGAAAAAGTGAAAGAGCCCAATTTTAGTATCCAATCCGTCTTTGACCTTAGGGTCCTGAATTTTGGCTGAAAGATGTTGCTTCCACTTCGACACGATCCACATCCAAAGGTGTCTCTCTTTGCTGATTTCGCTTTAACCCGACATTACCCTTTCCGTTATTATTGAGAATGAGTCCCGATGCTGTGGCCTGACTCCTGTGGCCTCTAGAGTCTAGCTCCAAGGCATCGATGTACGAGTGTTCTGAATGTGTTCGTCGGAGAGAGACATAACTCTTACCCAATGTTTCATTATACGAATCTGAATTTCAATTTCTAACGGGAATATGCCAAGTTCAATGGCAAAAAAGCTGAATTTGAAGCTTTCTTGCCAAGACCGAGACTAAATTTAGAAAACTCTGTCATGACTGCATTTGTAAGTTAAAATATTAGTATCTCTCTGTACGTGTGGTTCACCAAGAGCAGAAAGACGAATAGATGAAGACGCGGTTGACCACACTTCACAACGATAAATTAGTACTTGTTTAACATATCGAATAAATATAGTTGCGTTTGTGGGAGAAGTGATATATCGCAGTCGCATGTTACCTTACGATTAGCACGTGGGCCCTTTTCTTCTGTTTCTAAGCCAAGTTGTTTGCAACAAGACTGAATGTACTACTGCTGCCAATAACCAAGATATGACAGAGGTCACATCCGCTCGTTATTACTATTGCGTACAAAATTGTCTCTTGTTTTGTTATTACCCGAACGGTGAAAAACCATGATAACTGTATCTTTCAAGCCCCAAAATTTACTATAGGCACGTAATCCATCAATTAGGCGCTGCAAATCGTCTTTATTTTGGGCTATAAGGTTAAGACATCGGCTGCAAACAATGAAGACGACAAAGATTTACGCTCTGTCTTAACACCAGTCTAAGCATGGTGTGTACTAAAAATGTGGAACGCCGCATTAAGACCATCTCAGAAGCGAGACCATCTCGCACACAAGACAAATAATTTCGTTAATCATACTTTTTTCGTTCAGTGTAAAATATGTAAGAACAGCTTCAGAATTAAAACGACCTTCTTTAAAGAATGGTATAAAGTACAGATACAGGTTGTCTTAATATTTCGCGGTTTCGCTCTGTACTGGTCAGATTTTCGGGGCTTTACAGCTTGCCAAAGTACTAATTACGGTGATGGTTCAATCATCAGTCAAAGAAAACTTAAAAAGAAAAAGAGCCATGTCACTCTTTTTTGTACGGGTGCTTCATATTCTCTCTCATGTTACCAAAAGTTTTTGCCCGATTGCCGTCAAACAGACAGCACCCCACGCCTTCTCTGCTCCTGCGTGTATGCAGGTTAATGTTGCGTATACCTTGCAGGCCATCAGACCGATCCCAGCATTACACACGCTGTTAAGGTAGTGAGAAATCTGTTTACTGCTAAATCTGATCTTACAGCTCAGTATAGTATCGGTTACACTTATTTTCACCGAATTTTTATAAGGTTAATATTAAAAAAAACAAAAAACAAAAACAAAAACAAAAAAACGCGACGTAAAATAAGCAGACGTGTACGCACATTTGCAAGCATCGGTTGGCCCAACTCGTGCAAGGGCTTCATGTGATTGGTGAGCATGTCTGCCAGAGTGTTACTTTCGCAAGAAGCGGGCGTTTCGGCTTCATACAAGTATGCCATACAGAAGCCATAACGGGCAATTAGATTCTGCGCAAAACCACAGGAGACGCATAATCTAACATGTATGATCAAAGGTGCTATAGCAAGATTAAAATATTACTAAATTATAAATTTTTAATTTAAATTTCGATTTTTAAAAAATAAACAAAAGTGAGAAAAAAATCAAACAAAAACACCCCCCCCCCCCGTGCTGCAACTGGCCTCATAATTTTTAAGCAGAGCCATATTACGGCTCACTTGTCTGGTCATGGGGTCGCACTCCACATATAGGTCTACTGGCTGTTTGTGTACATATGCATTTTTTGTGTTTTTTCCACTGAAAAAAGGCCTTCGTCATTTCATCCTCTTACCCCATGGGTAATTACTTTGTGAATTTAAAAAGCGGTATGTTTTAATTTTGTTTAAAAATATACGGATTCGCTTTACACTTACAAAATGTCATATCTTTGCACAAACTCAATGTGAAGATTTCAGGCCAAACCTTTCCTAAATGTACTGCGACGCGTCTTTTTCCTTTTCATTTTTTACTCATCAAAGCCCATGTGCTATATCACCGAATAACTTTTACACTATTAAACATTGGTTGGACTACGGCCCACGCGGTACAAGCGTTAATCGACTTGATTATGCGCGTCACTTGTATTTTATGCGACATCTAAAATATCAAAGCGGTTAGTATTCTCGATGTTTAACCACCCTCCGTATTTGACCACCTCTCGTCGGTCTGAAAAAGTGGGCTTATGTGAGACTTTGTTCTCCATATTAGCCGAAAAAGATTAAAAATCATATAAATAGAATGAAAGAAATAAGAAACAAGGAACAAGGAAAGGCTTCTATAAGAAAGAACTCTATCGTTGGCCCACAGACTTTCCTATCTGTCTGGTGTGAGGAGCCGAGTTGTCCATTACTGTGTACAAGCTGCTCAGTTGAAGCTCCATAAATGGTCTTATGTCTGACATGGCCCCGTAATATGCAATACACTCATAGATATGGATTCTGTACCGCCTTTCGCTCTTTTCATGTTTTCTGCAGATGCACCTGGCGAAGTCCCAATATTTTGACGTAGGAAGGACGGGGTATGACGTGACAAGCAGTAAACAGAATACCATTCGCATTGTAATATTCTATCCAGGGGCGGAATAAAGGGGGTGGGCTGGGTACCGAGTCACAGGGGACCAAACAAAACTCGCCGCAAAGAAAAAGAATATTTTTTTCTCTCTCTTTTGGCTTCTCTCAGAAAAAATAATTGGTTGGTGTTTTTCTTGATATTTTGGACTCAAAAATCCACAATTTCATAACTAAATTATAGAAATACTGTGCGAAAGTACCATCTGATTCCTTATATATATATATATATATATATATATATATATATATATATATATATATATATATATATATATATATATATATATATATATATATATGTATGTATGTATGTATGCATACATGCGTGCGTGCGTGCGTGCGTGTGTGTGTGTGTGTGTGTGTGTGTGTGTGTGTGTTCGTGTTCATGCGTTTCGGAGTTAAAGCTATCTCGGTCAAATTCATCGGCAGCGACAGGCAATTATTTGGAAACGTCGCCTGCTGTTAACTGTTTTGAATTTTCACGAAAAAATATCAGTTTGGTCACTTTAATTTTATAACCCTCTTTGTCATGAACGGGTTGAACCATACACAGAGATGCATATCAACCAAAATATAGGACGAAAATTAAAAATACAAATATGTACTGTAACAGTAAGATAGAAATTACGTCAGCCGTACTTACAGTTTGATTTTACACATGCACCATTCCATAGGTCTGGCTGTTCGAAAACAATTTTGCTAACCAGCGCTTCCACCCAGAACCCGGGAGAGGAAAAGAACTGGCAGCAAAATAAGACTTTAAGGATGGAATACAGCTTATGACTGTCACCGTGTTAATATATTTTCGCCAGTTTTTGCGAACTTCGATCACAAGAGAAGTTGTTTTGTGTCGTGTCGACTGGATCCAATTCTGAAGCAACGATAAGGCTACACCGGAATTTCACCTTCATTAGCTCCTGAATTCGATATTTTGTTTAAACTTCCAATATGCATGTTAATTTGAATCTGATTGCTAGAGTACATTGTCATTAAATAAATAGATAGATAGATATATAGATAGAGATAAGTAAATAAATAATAAATAAATAAATAAATAAATAAATAAATAAATAAATAAATAAATAAATAAATGAATGAATGAATGAATTAACAAATAAATAAATAAATAAATAAATAAATAAATAAATAAATAAATAAATAAATAAATAAATAAGAAAATATAACTAAATAAACAAACCTATTTACGGCATAAAAATTCCATGTTTTGAAAATTGTAACGAACTGCACTTTTTTTAAATAGAATAAATTGTCTGAAACTGAGAAATTATCGAAATCATTGAAGCGGCAAAATTAAAATGTGAAGCGTTTATGTTGTTACTCTTCTCGTGTCGCAAAAAAAAACCTATTGATAAAGTGCCTTTCAAGTGGACGGGGAATGGTTAAAAGATTAGCCTAATAAGGACATAGATATATAGGGTATGTGTGTATCCTTAGGCTATTCCTACTGATATAAATATTTGCATGCTGATCAGGCGAACTTTGACCAGTCGCAGGGTTCCCATTAGGTGTGGATCTATGTGTGCGGATACCTTTTAGAAGCTATTTTTCTTCCTATTTTGGCGGCAGGTGGTCATTTGTATTACAGGTCTTGCATTTACAAGCAAGTGCCTATATATTTACTTTTATTTCCTCTTTCAGGGCTGTTTTCACATCCACGCACTCTTAAAATTTCATGTGGGTTGTTGTTCGTTAAGCATTAAGTAGAAACAAGGAGATGCTATCAGACATTGACGTCGCAGTACCCCAGGCTCCAAAACGACTTGCACGCTTGGGAACCGATATGAGAGAGAGAGAGAGAGAGAGAGAGAGAGAGAGAGAGAGAGAGAGAGAGAGAGAGAGAGAGAGAGAGAGAGAGAGAGGAGAGAGAGAGAGAGAGAGAGAGAGAGAGAGAGGAGAGAGAGAGAGAGAGAGAGAGAGAGAGAGAGAGAGAGGAGAGAGAGAGAGAGAGATACATGTTTATGCATTTATATTTTAGGAGTCAGATAGTGACAGGAACGGCCATAGAGAGAATAGACCTTGACCAAAGAAAGGATTTTGATGAAATAGAAATGCTTTTGTACATGTGACTTCTTGAGATAGACAGATCGACGAACAGCGAGTTGTGTGATAACGTAAGACAGTAAGGCCGTAATGTTTGATAAATACGTTTACGCGCCCACCGAATGGAGAATACTCTATCAGTAAAAGTGAGCTTGTATTATGAGAAGCAAAGACAGTTTAAAAAGTCAATTATTCCTTTTTCAAGACATGATGAGAGAAGCATCTACACCATATGTATAAAACAAAATTATGCAAGTTATTTTAATGAACCATACTTATGGTCTCTCTCTCTCTTCTCTCTCTCTCTCTCTCTCTCTCTCCTCTCCTTCTGGCCTCTCTGGCTCTCTGGCTCCTCCTCTCTCTGTTTCTGTCTGTCTGTCTGTTTGTCTGTCTGTCTCCCCTCTGTTAGTCTGTCGGTCGAAATACTTATTGAGTAATTAAAAACAGCGACATTATCTGCTAGAACTAGAATGTGTACAATGAATACAATTCTTCGGTTTTAGACAGGTGAAGTGCAAAACCTGCCGAGTATTGGCTGAGTGTCGAGGAAAACATCCTTGAATTCCACGCAAAACTATTCAGTCGTGGAAAATAATGATGAATGCAAACAATACAGTGTCGTGACCAATAAATTAAAAACACATGGCAAGTGTGTGCACCGGTAAATGCATCTGATTCAATGACGCTCACTGAAACAAGTAACTGTAGTTTGGACAAACTAACTACAGCACTCCCTGCATTTTAGTTGTCTCACAATCAATGCCGCATAATGAAAACAACAAGGGCGAAGTGATGTACCCTCAGGCACTCTACGGTCATAGCTGTCTGGCCGCACATTTACTAGATTTTTCTTTTTGGACATTTGCCTGATTGATAGGACTTATATTTATGTCCCACCTTACATATTATGGACTAAGACCAGTATATTCCTGTAATGGCAAAAGTAGTGCTATTATTACTGGTGGTTGTAATAATATAAAAAATATAATTATTGTTATCATTAATGAATCAACAGTATGGCAAAAATTGTGATACTGTAAATTCACTTCAGTTTGTGATATTTTCACTTATTTTCAGATGATACGACACTGTGAACATAAAGCATATGTTTTATAGAAATTAATATACAAATAATAAAATTATTATATCTTTAGGAAAAATTCCTGAAATGCCATAAATGAAAAGATTTCTACACTTGAAAATAGGTATATTTACAGTACTGAGTAAAACAAACACTTTTATAGCAGACTGAAGCTGTATTACAAAATAATTACGAAGCCAGCCGTCCATTGCCTAGCCGAGACATTTTCCGTAAGATAATAAAACGAAAGGAATTGTGCGCGAAAATTTCGTAGCTTGTGCTTATACCATTAATGAAAGCGACAGAGTCAACCAATATCCATCCCTGTCAGTGCCAAGCTGTAGACCGGATCAGCAACCTTATTAGCCACCATTTTGGTACAACGGGCCTAAAGAGTACGGTAGAGTTGTAAGCGCGGGCCAACTCTGAAACTGTGGATTTAGACCAGACATGCTGAAGGTTTTTATATGAGGAATTTGAATGTTTCTGGAATCATAATGTAACATCGACCTGTCTTACAGTGCTATGATTCTAAACTTTGTGTTTTTCCTATCTATCTATCTATCTATCTATCTATCTATCTATCTATCTATCTATCTATCTATCTATCTATCTATCTATCTATCTATCTATCTATCTATCTATCTATCTATCTATCTATCTATCTATCTATCTACCTATCTATCTATCTATCTATCTATCTATCTATCTATCTATCTATCTATCTATCTGTCTATCTGTCTGTCTGTCTGTCTGTCTGTCTCTCTGTGTGTCTGCCTGTCTGTCTATCTATAACCATACCTAGTCATCGTTTGTGTTGGTTGTAACTTTGTTCCATGCCATCATGTACGTGTAGCTCATTGTGTCGTCCAGGGCCTTACGGAGATCAGTGCTGGGGCGCTTTAACAATAACCCTGGTTAAAAAGTAGACAGGGTCGGTCAGTCAGTCAGTCAGTCAGATAGACACAGACAGATAGACAGACACAGACAGACAGACAGAACGATAGATAGATAGATAGATAGATGGATGGATGGATGGATGGATGGATGGATGGATGGATGGATGGATGGATGGATGGATGGATGGATGGATGGATGGATAGATAGATAGATAGATAGATAGATAGATAGATAGATAGATAGATAGATAGATAGATAGATAGATAGATAGAAGTGAACCCAACTAACTTATCAGCATCAGCACGGTTGAGATACGAAACGCCGATGGGCATCATTAAATGGAAAATCAATACGATTGACAAAACATCTATACACTCCCCATGAATACGGACATTGATATCAATTGAAAACAAATGCGCACCACTGTTTGTAAATCATCCAATTTTCCTGAACTCGAGTAAATCCTTATATGCACCCAAACATAATTGTTTATCAGAAACTACCATCAATATGGGATATTGGGGGTACGGGCGGGCGGGTGATGAGGGATTAGTGAGCTGGTGTGTACCCGCCGTGCGTTCCTTTATAACTTTTTTGATGTTGTTTTAAGGCGACCAAATTGTGTAAAGTTGCATCTAATAATTCTCCTTTAGCATTTTTAGGAAGCTTTTCTCTTTGTTTCTTTTTTTTTCTTTTTTGAGGGGGGGTGGGCGGACAAGCGAAATAAAAACTTCTATGCACGAAAATTGTCGCTTTCAAATCTGGACAAATAGGCGACAACTAGAAGCACATTTTTTTCCAAAGAAATGTGTCTATCAGACCACAAAATTTTCTGACTGTGGATAACTGTAGTACATTGCAGCTCATCTATAATTTAATAATTTATATATCAGTTAATGTATGACTACATTTATTGCTCACTTAAGGGTAATATATATGTGCTTTACTCGTCATAGAGTAGAAAATGACATTGATGGATAGCATTCTGCACGGAGATAATGGACGGCTAAAATTCGCTGTGTAATCGCCTAATCCCTGAGCATGGGAAAGGTATATTCTTACTATTTTCGTTCAAAGTTAAAATTTAGTCGAGTGCAGGATATTTACAAAACAATAAGATTGTTCAGGACGCAAACTAAAATGGCTTATCAGTAAGTGAATTTGCGTACTTAATTATGAAGTATAGTTTTATAAGGAAGATATTACAGTTGAATGTCTGGAATTTTGGTAGAGCGACTTTTCCGGTTTATGGGCAAATATCCGCTCTTCGTGCCTTTTAAAGCTAATACATCCACACTAAATTATCGTTATAGTTAACATTGACGATATCACTGGTGTACTCCTGAAACTTAATTTCACCATGAGAATTGTACAATTACAACTATACAACCGAATGTATCAATTTGACGAAAAAGATGGCCCGCTGTAGGTCTGCAGATTTTCGTGGATAGAACGTTTGGAGCATTCAAGTGAGGTTTTAATTTTATGATTTTGAACATATATTTCCGATTAAAGGTAATGTTAGAATACTAGTTTACTGTGTTCTTATTTTGGCGGTTCTTTATCATCTTCAAAATAAATAGAGATAAAAATGCAACGGAATTAAGTGCATGCACAGCATTAGATAATTTACCAAACCGGCAAACGGCGGCACTGTTCTTAGATACTTCAGATCAATACATCAAGAGCGGACGTACCGTGTTAATCTCATTGGGTATACATCTATTATATTGGGTATATGCCTGGCAATTAATTGGCTGGCATTGCTAATGCGTGTTCATGAATTTGATGAGGGTTACCTATCGACAGTGCATTGCCACCTTTCTACCAATTGTATTCGGCTAATACAAATAGCTGTAATTGTTTAGTTCCATTCTGGTCTGTTGCGCGAGTAAAACTGATGGAATTTTGTTTATTTGAGACCAAAGGAACTCCGACGGCTCTCTGTGCAAATTTATTTATTTTTGGCTAAAGTGTGGAATGTATGAAGACATGGTGACATAGCTGCAGGTCCATAGCTAAAGGCATTTTTCACAAAACTTGTTTACTCAAGACAGAACTTCATACCGTTAGGGTTACTTCAGACAAATTTTCAAAATTGTCACGTTTGCTATCCTTATATGGACAAAGCGCTGTTCACAACAATACAATCTTCTTAATTAGTGACATAAATCGTGTTAATTTTGAACTACCAGCATTTAAAAAGGAGCGCATACCACTCCTAGACATATAGCTTGTGGATATATTGTAGTCCATACAATGTCTCTCCCACTCACAGACGTCCTTTAGACAGTCTGCGCATGTATCCTACAAACTTCACGCACACTGTAAAATCTGCCGTAGATATTATAGCAAATTATGGCCACAGAGTTGCCGGTACATGTTAAAGCGATTTGTCGTTTTATCACCGTTGCTTCACAAAAAAATGATCTGAATTTGTCAATTTCTAACACTAAGTTGCAGTACGCGCATTTCATGGCAAATAATACTCTCAAATGAGTGTGACAGAAAAGGACTCTGTATACGATGTTTAAATTTTACAGTGTAAACCACTCGGATGTGACAGCATAAAATATGTGGATTAATTAAACTGGAACACCTCAGGGTTAATTTGGGTGTCGAGTTTATAGAGTAGTTGATGCAGCAGCCTGTAAATATTTGGGTCCACACACGTGGAAGTAATCGATGAAATGGACGAATCAGCTGTTACTTTTCATACCAAAGTTGGACAAACTGGAAAAATCACCAGTGAAGGAATAATTCACTTGGGACACGAAGCGCGGATACTATAAAATATCCCTAAAATGTACCATACTCAACAACAGCTTTATGGGAATATTTCAACGCGGCAATCGGAAAGTTGTGGATTAGATGGTGGGTTTAGACTATCAGTTTAATGTGAAGAGCACGGAATCTAGATTGCTGTTGCCAGGAAGGACCAAGACGCATTTCTTCAATGTTTCTAGCAACGCGATTTTCTCCTGCAGAGGAGCACTGCACAGATATTTATATATGGCAATGTCCAGGTCAGACTATTTAACAATTTAATAACTTACCGATCTGCTAAAATGTAAACCGATTAATGATTTCACTGTGTATTTTCTAGTCATGTCTGCTTTCGTTAGTTAATTATTCGTTATTATGACTGTCGTATCTTCTTTAGTACAATGCGTCCATACACATTAGATAGTACACTTTACAAGAGAGTGAAAGTTTATATGTATCTATATACCTGGGAAACCGTTTTATAGCTAAACATCATTTTGTCCGCTCTATAGTTAAATATTCTTCTGTGGAGGCTACGCCCCCTCCGCCCAAACCAGCACGATTCTATATATTATCTACCTTCACTTTTTCTTCTGAAGCACTCTCTTTGTATATTTATTTTTCCTTTCATTCAGTCATTTGCAGATTCGTCCATCCTAAATGATCGTATTTTTTATGATTGCTTTGTCGTGGTCGATCGGTTTTTAAAAGAAAAGTGTTAAAACTATAGGTTTTGGAATTTGGTATACATGTGTGAGGGAGTTACAGGACGATTGGAGTGACGTGGTTGTTTGTATCGTTTACGCATCCATAACTCCATGATGATTAATTTGCACAATTTGGGTTTGTCAATTCTATCGACTTTACACATGTAACACGAGGCCAGAGTATTATGCTCGCAGCTTGAGCATGGGACATTTTGTGGGAAAATCTGATAGCTTTCCTTTCAGACCATTGTTTCCCATACGCAATTAATTTATGAATGTACACAGGCTTACGTAATAATATAACGGGACCATGCAAAGTCGCTGATCATTCTATTCCCATTAATAATGCAATTCATTAATCACTTCGTGTTTAGCCAGTGGCCTAGGTATAGTTGTAATGGCTCGAGGATATACACCAATTATTGTAGATTAGCATACCACATACGTATCATAATTTGCAAAAATCCATGTTTTGCCCTAAGTGTGTGTTTCTCGTGTATTTGTCTGTCCGGGTATATGACTTAGCTCTTTCAGTGCTACATATTGGACCAACTCAAAAGCTCTCCTTGGCGTGCTTTTAAGGCCGCTGAAGAAAGCTGTTGACCTGGACTATCGTACTCTATATCACTATAGGCATACTGGTACTTGAATGAAAGGCCTTTTTACGAATAACTTGAATCTAGCACTCTTGGTATAATTGGGAGAAGTTCATTTTGAGTTGTTCGACTATAGTAGCAGTTGGTATTGAAAGAGTTAAGGTGATGGTTATACGACAGGTAACAAACTATATACTTAGACCTGCATTTACACCAAAGCGGCGTCCATTTTGAGCTCAGATGGCGACAGTTTTTGTGTGTCGGCTCTTGCATCAGTGCTGCGTATTTTGCAACACCGATGGACTCAATGCGTTCAAATTATTTTGTTATAAGATCTGTTGTCCACACAGGAAACCCTTTGTTTCGTCTTTCTGCCCATAACTTATGAATGGTTCGACACGTAGGAAGACATATGCAAATTATGTTTTCCAAAACAAGAAAGGTTATGTAAGCGATGAAAGAGAAACTGATCACAAATTTTGTTTTCCGGCTTTTGTGTGTGTGTGTGTGTGAGTGTCATTAAGGTCATATTTTTGAGTTTCGTTAAAATGAGGTTCAAAAATTCCACTAAATATCCATACCCACAATAATGACACTAACCTTGTCATGTTTTCAGTTAAACACCTCAATGTATTTCAAATCAAATCCAGACTAATAAATTTTGATGAACTCCCCATATATCATCTGGATCAGGTAGTTTTACAATAACCTTTATTTCAAGTCGAGTACAAATAAAACAAAGAACATTAGCGCCGAGCAGCTATTAGTCGACAGTGATATAAATTGAAGGGAAGGAAGATGATGAATATACACTGAAAACAGATGAATATAGACAGCCAGTCGATTTACAGATCCATAGCTTTCAAAATTTGGAGTTCAGAAAAGTAAGTCAGACCGAAATTCCGGTCTTACATAGGATACATAGAGAGCATTTACAGGAGGGGCCAAGCCATTTGTTAACCAGAGTCTTACATTCATTGCGAGTGGTAACTTGTTAAGAGCAGGAGGCAGCGAGTTCCATATCTTGCCCACCCCCCCACCCCCGTACCTCAGAGAATTGTAACCGTAGGTGACTGAACCATATTTGGGTAGAAAGAGCTTGTGTGCATCCCGACGTTCATATGTAAATTCCCTTTTGTCAAACATATCGTCAAGAATAGCCGGACATATTTCAGATATAATTTTGTATACTTCCATGGACAGTATTCTTAGTCGACCTAAGTAAAGAGTAGGCTTCTGAGAGTGCGCCAGAAATTCGGCATAGGTGCTAGAAAAATCATTATACACAAATCGGACAGCTCTTTCCTGTATCTGTTCCATTTTCCAAGTTTTTGCCTGCCCACATAAATGCCATATTAGTGGACAGTAATTGAAATTTGCCAGTATAAAGGTATTGAAGTTTGAGAGCTTTTATTTGATATTTAGAATATTCAAAAACCGTCTTAGAACAGAAACTTGCCTTGCAGCTTGCTTACACATATGTGTAACATGGCGCTGGAATTTCAGATTATCGTCTATATAGACACCAAGTAGCTTGACACATCTTTCTGTATTTATGGTAAAACCATCAATTTGAAAGTCATATTCATTAGGATCAAATGAATTGATTTCTTTTATGATATCCTGTCAAAATTACTATGTGCCTTTCGGAAAAAGGAAAGTTGTCAAACACTACTTGTCAAAATCATCGAAGACTGGAAAAGAGCCCTCGACATCCATGAGTATTTTCGGGTTATGCTTATGGACTTGTCGAAGGCATTTGACTGCCTCGCCCATAAGCTTCTTGTTCAACAGCTTGAAGAATATAATATGTCTGAAGCGGCATGTAAATCTATCTATCTAGACAAAAGGAAACAATGAGTGAAATATGGTGGCACCAAGAGCGGACCGAAATTGTACAAGGGGTTCCTCAAGGAGGTATACTAGGGCCCCTCCTGTTAACTATTTTCATGAACGATTTCTTTTACTATATAGAAAACCAATGCGACATTTATAATTATGCTGACGACAATTTACTGTCTTTTCATGCTCATAATTTAGATGTTATGAAAGAAACCCTTGAATGTGACACATTGCATGGTTAAGACAAAATGGTATGCAAGCGAATCCAAATAAGTTTCAAGCTATGCTATTATGTAATTTTCCTCTTGTCATCTTCAGTGGTAGCTCGTCTTAAAGAAATGTCACCTAAATAATGGAGCCCATCCTGTCATCGGAAAGTGGTACCAAAGCGTTGTAGTTGAACGCAAGCAAAGGATTATATAAGACAGTATAAAGTGCGACAGGGCGATTGTCAACAGTGAGGTACCCCAAGGTACACGAAGTGGTAAATTCACCTGGTCGGCGTTCTCAAAACAGCTGGCTCCAATGTCAAGTTTTTATGCGATACGTCCTTCATATAAATTGTCACAAAGAACCAACCATCAGTAATACCCGATTCAACAGATTATAAAAGAAAATGATTTGGCAATAAATACCTTGAAAAGAGAAGAACTCGTCATCTCATTTGGAAAAGACCCGGAGGTCCGTCCACTTGTAACGGATGGATCAGTGATTGAGCGCGTGACACATGCAAAAACCCTTGCTGTTATCATCAACAGC
Organism: Hermodice carunculata; assembly: GCA_964020975.1. NCBI lineage: Eukaryota > Metazoa > Annelida > Polychaeta > Eunicida > Amphinomidae > Hermodice > Hermodice carunculata. The sequence continues at coordinate 654,961 of CAXHWN010001605.1, read as the reverse complement.
GATTTAAAGTGAGACGCTCATGTATGACATATAAACGTGAAGACAGCCAAATGGCTAATCTATCTCAGACAAATTAAGTATGCTGGTCTGTCTGAAAAAGACATTCTAACTTAAGGTGTAAAAAAACATAAGTGAGACTGGTATGCGAATATGCTTTCCCTGTTTGGCCAACCAGCCTCCCTGAATTCTCATCAGACTTGCTTGAAGCCATCCAGAGCCAAAGCACTAGAGATCACACTCCCTAGTGAATCATACCAGGTAGCCGTAGACCTTCTCAACCTTGAAACAATGATATACAGACGACAGCAAATGTGCCAATCGTTCTTCCAAGCAATGACAAAAATCTGCCTTCAGACTGTATAGCTTTTTGCCTGATAAGAAAGTGGTCAATCATAACGATTAGGGGTTACCAATGTGCAAAACTAACTGGAAATAGTTTCAATCCTTGGTGCATTAAAAACTGCCAGAAAAAAAAACCTCAATGAACATAGCCAATTCCAGGTGGACAGACTGTGATACAGTCTCTCGATATTGTCACACAAGCTTTTATGATGTAATAATAAGATTGTTTTTGAATGCAGGAAAGATTGTTCACTTTATTAATGCTTTATGTACTGTCAACCAAACATTACCAGTTAAGACCATCTATCTGTCTATCTACCTATCAATCCATCCATCTAACATCCAAATGCTCGTCATTTCCAACAGTATATCATCATGACTGAATATCACTAAAGAATTGTCGGCCATACATTACCTGAATATATATATATATATATATATATATATATATATATATATATATATATATATATATATATATATATATATATATATGTTTGGAAATCACACGAAAAAAACAGTGCTTGTCATTCGCAACAAAAGCGTATCTTATCAAGGACAGACAGGGTATCACTGACGTCACTTAAACGCTCGTCACCATGCTCAGCTTACGTTTGTCAAATATGGGCACACAGAGTGACAGGCAAATGACATCTTATTCAACAAAAGTTTGTCTTAAAAGGACATTACTCAAATACCTTCCATCATTTTTGGCAAACCAACACGTATATGTCATAAGACGAAGCTTAACGTATATGCTCCTGTCACTAAACTAGATAGACCAACGCATGTCCCTATCAGTAGACCAGCCTGACACACGCGTGTCCTTATCAGTAAACTGGATGAATATGTGTGTTCTTGGGGTAAATCAAGTCAGCACGCGCGTGTCATTTTCAGCAAATAGATTAATAAGTGTGTGATCTTAAAGGTACACCAGGTGAAGATGCGTGTGTGTGTGTGTGTGTGTGTGTGCCATTTTCGGTAAATTAGATTAGCATATTTCAGTCATATTTGTTTCTTCTGTTTTTAGATACGGAGAATTATCCCTCCGTGAATATGAAGGCCAATAACTTGGCAAACGCGGAAAAGGGAGAGAATTCCGGGTGTGACACCATAAGACGACGATTTAAAGGCCCCAGAAAGCTACTCAACATCACAATAGACGAGGAGAAAGAGTAAGCACATTAAAAAATAATAATTTGAGCTCTATTATATCTGTATTTTCCTATATTTTCACAAAGTTAAAGAAAGTACTACTGTACTAAACTTACTCGTCAATGGTCCTTATATAATTGATGCTTTATTAAAATATACTATCTCTTGTCCAAAATTTGTTTGACAGATTTTATATCAGGTGGAAACACTTGTAGGTTGGAAACAGAGAAAATACGTATTGGACCAAAGGATATTGATTTATTTAAATACTACAATCCAAAGAAATATTTGGAATACGTGCAGAGTGTTAAATATCAAGTGAAAATGATAGTGTTGTGAACAACTACATTTATAGAAAAAAATGTAAATTTGAAGATATATATGTACATACGTACTTACATACATATGCACATGCATACTTACAAGTAGCCTCGCACATTTTCAATATAAAATTTTCGTGCACTGTTTCATTATGAAAACAGCCTCAATCATGCAACTTCAAACACACCAAATACTTGCATGTAGCCTCGCACATTTTCAATATAAAATTTTTGTGCACTGTTTCATTATGAAAACAGCCTCAATCATGCAACTTCAAACACACCAAACATGCACGCTATGCGCACATTGGGTCTTATGATTGATACAAAGCTGATATCCGACAAAGAATTTCAAGGCAACCATTTTATCTCTTTATATGATTTTTTGCTTGCAGCCTCAGTGCCCTGAAGAAGACATTTGCTATATATGGTGTGACCATTGTACTTCTGGGATTAGTATTTCCTGTCACGGAGGCCCTCACCGAGGGCTGGTCCCGCAGTGATTATGTTGGGGTACGTCAGATTTCTTACTATCTTCTATTAACATTCCAACCAGCAAAACTTCAAATTAGCTCGCTTAAATCAATCAACACATTCCTTGCGTTATGATATTCCGTTTAGAAGGAAATGATGAAAACAACAGGGTTTAAAGTTACTGAAGTTTGCGATTCCGATCATCCCTGTTATCCCAGCGCAACGCATCCCGCATAAAGCGAGTTTCCTCTGTTAAGGAGGCTACTTCACCGCCTGGTATGTCACGTGTCATAATGACATTGGCCTAGCTGCTGGGACAGTTTGTGGGCTTTGACAAAGGAGGGAGTAAATTATAAAGCAAACTGAACCATAACAATTTTACGCCCTCCTTTGTCAGTTCTCCCAAGATGTTCCAGTAGCTGGGCCAGTGTCGTCGTCGTCGTCGTCATCATCATCATCATCATCATCATCATCATCATCATCATCATCATTACTACTACTACTACTACTACTACTACTACTTTATTGAAGCCCCCCACTGTTGGGGGAAATTTGAAGTACATCAAAAAATAAAAAAGTCACATACATATATAACATCATAAATTATTATTTTGCCACGTGTCATGCTAGAGGGCGGTGCAGTAGTCACTTTCAGTTGGTAATTTTACGTTCGCAAATTGTTCCACCTGTGAGCACTTGCACACCAGGCTGGAGTTTCCACAATCACATTCCAACCTTTAAGTCTGAGAGTAATGGGAACTAAATTATGTTGAGTGTAACTGTGAACATAATTACTATTTCAGAGCGCAGAGGCGTACCTAGATGCTATGGAGGAAGGTTATATTCCCGACCAAGTGAACGACACAAAAGGTTGCAAGCGGTCGCCAATATGCGTACCCAACACTAAGGTGTGACTGCTACACCGAATAACGCTTTCTGCGCATGCGTCACTGCTTTTGCTCTGCTTGGCTAGAAATGCAGTACATACTGAGTGGTAATAGACACTGGAAAAAAACCCACTATCAACTAGAATGATTGCTTTGCATCATCTTTATTCTTTGCATATGCATGATTGATTTTCTGTTATGCTGCATGTTCTTATCTCTAACAGGCAGACACTGGAATTTCCCGTAACTTAGGACGAATTAGCAGAAGACAGTTTTATGCTGGCAAAATGAAGCCTAAATATACCACAAACAACAGACTTGCTGGAGAAAGATAGCCATTTACAGTAACCTGAGTGCAAGTGTTGGGGGGAATTTTAAAGTGGAGAATCTGTTCCCAACGCCGAGTCTAAATCATATATTGTTCTTTATACTAGCATACTGACGTGGCGTGAAAGAAATTGCAAATTTCTATACCCTTCCCCAAATAAAACGGGAAAAAATACACGATACTCTCGTGCCAGTGGCAGTCAGGTAAATAATAATAATAATAATAATAATAATAATAATAATAATAATAATAATAATAATAATAATAATAATAATAATAATAATAATAATAATAATAATAATAATAATAATAATAATAATAATAATAATAATAATAATAATCAGTGCCACATTTACATAATGTCAGTTATTCAACTGTGAGATATAGTCACTTCATGATAGCAAAGTTATCAACACCTTGCATGGAACTATTTTGTTTTATTTATGCGTGAATCTTAAATCGGTTTGCCATCAGTAACTAACCCAAGGGTATCTGAGACGTTTTATTTTAATTTTTGCGTGGAAGTGAACGCGAATGGCCTTGTGGTAAAAAGCAAACTCTGCATATCACACCACAAAGGCGTCAGCACATTAGGGAAAAGCTTTGAAAATAATTTTGGGTGATTGAAATCCATATCTACAGCTGTGTTGGTAAAATTGTGCCTGCCTGGTAAAGCTACAGTCATTTTCCTGCTGAATATATGTGTTTCCAGATTCATAATGAAGACATATCACAAATATTATCATAAAACTATTCACTTAGTTTTCTAACGTATCAACGTGAGATTCTAACCATGTTAATTAATTCTATAAATAAAGTATGAGTGGGCCATTTAACTTTAACTTTGTAGCTTATCAATATTAGTTTGTAAGTTACGAGTCGATGACAAAAACAAGTTTTGTGGGACAGAATGAATATTCATGCCATACTCTTTATTATGTGCGCAAGAATAACTATACGACAAATTAGAAAAATTGTGCATCCAAAAGTAAAATATAGACTAAAAACGTTTAAGTGTTTACAATAGCTAAAAGTAAAAGAAAAATATCTAAAATTTGCTTCAAATTGGATTTGGCAGTACTACTGACATCTTCAAAGCATGCAAAATATCAGGAAAAAAACCCCTGGCCCTCGAAGAAGTAGAACGCAAATTAGGATTTCTGTACGGAGCGTTCAAGCGCATGCATAAAGCAAGTAGCCGGGTAAATAGAATCAACATTAGACATTGTTTAAGCATGTACGGAATATGCTAATTATTGATATCATCGAAGGATATGAGATTCGATATTTATGACTTGACCCTACCAGATTTACAGCACCAGATACTATGTGAGGGAAAATGTGACACGCAGGGAAAATCCGCAACATTTTTCATGAATGTGTCTCTTGATCTCTTTCAGGCTTTCCACCTGTTCTTGTTCGGTGTCTCGGTAATATTCCTCTCCTACCTACAGTTCTACCTTCTGCCAACTCAGAAGAAAGAACAAGTTCAAGAACAGGAAAACCAACTCAAAGTGTCTGTGGCCTTTGATAACAAAGCATTCAATGTCAGCGAAGAGAAAGAAAAGGACTTGGACCTAGACCTGAACCAGCTTAGTAAGAATAATGACGTTGAAGATGGTCAGGCTGGGATACGTGGTAATATAAACAGTAGCAGTACCTCTACTCTTGAAAAAGACAATAAAGAGCTGATATTGAAGATTGATAAAGCCATTTCTCTCCATGACAAGATATCGGGCAGATGTATGCGCAAGACGGTCAAGGGCGCCAATTTTTATTTACGTCTTGGAGCAGTGGGTAAGTGCAATTACTGTTACGATCATTTACATTTTTATTGCAAAAGCAAAAATTTAAAAGTGGTAACTTCATTTTGTTACCTTGGAATTATATTTCCTTCGTCTAGTACATTCACACTGGCTGTCCAGATTTTCCCAGAGAGGGGCAAAAAGGTTACTAATATGCAAATAATAGGCGACCAAGTTGTTAGCCTTTTGCCAACAACACAACTGTTTCTGTTCAGCACGTATGTCCAACCTATAGGATTGTACGGTAGTAAAATGTGGTTATCTGCAAGGATGCGTAACAGAGCTTACACGCTCTGTCATCCTCACATACACAATGTTATGATCCATTGCTATGTTATGTAAATAAGACTCTTGTTGATTTTTGTAAGTATGTACTTGGACTTGGCCGTACCACATCTAATAAACCTAAGCTGTCTAGCTGAATTAGGAAGACTTGTTTTGGAAATTGAAATCAAAACGGGTATCATTAATTGGTTAACAATTTTAGAGCATTCCTGCAGCAGCATTCTGAAACAGTCATATTAGACTTCCTGTCAACTTGATAAGGAAGGCAAAATCACTAGGGCGACCACAGTGAGACTTATTCTGCAGCGTGGTTGTATGTCTCGCATATGGCTGAATGAGCATAGCATACAATTCAGGAAAAACATCATGTATTTTACAATTAACACTGAGGAGACCAAAACATATAAGCTTTTTATTGTCATAAACTCCGTGTTGAGCATGGGCGATACCAAACTGAGTCACTGAATCTACGCACTTGTCTGTTTTGCTCCTGCCAAATGGTTGGATATGAGGGCATTTCATGTTAACCTGCGACCTATCTAATGATATAAGAGACACTGTCTTTGGCCAAATCAAAATTCTCCAAAAATTAGGACCATCTAGATGTGAATACAGAACTAAAATTCCTCATGTCACCGGATGAAAACAAAGCCTATCCGGTTATCAACCTTTTCTTTAATAAGAGCACGGAACGAGGTCAATCGTAGATCGATTCCCGTTTCTGGGTCTAGTCACTGTATTATCTTTTATGGCAAGATTGCTTATGTATGATTACATATTATTTTAAATGTATATCTATGTAACCATGAGTTCGTCAGGGCATGAAAAGGTCAATAACTGGTGTCAAAAAGGCGTGCGTGTGCGATACCGCATGCGTGGCCGGTGAATATCGTGATAATCACCTAGGATGGAACAGAAGGAGTTGCACGATCTGCACTTTGCCCACCCAAACGATATCTCACAACATCTATGCAACTAAATTATATGTATCAAGCCCCTAATATTTGCATAGTCACATGTTTTGTTGTTTACGACTGAATGCTGGGTGTTCAGTAACATCCTCTCTCACAAAAAAAAAAAAAAAAAAAAAAAAATTATGAGAATTTGGTTTGGCTTCCCGGTTGTTATAATTCACCAAATAGAATATGTACAAATAAATGCCCAAATAAGTAATCTGGGAATGGGGCGTCCAAAGGTAGAATTGCGTATCTGGTTGACGTGGCGTGTGGTTGTTCAAAAGGAAAACAACTTGCCTTCCTTCGTTAAGAAATACTTACAAGCTCTGATGAAAATTTAAAAAAAAAATGGACGCTGGTAGTAGGCCCTTTGTAAAGGATAGGACAAGCTACGTACCTGTTTTCATGCATGGTTGTTAAAACATGTTCTAATCTATGCAAATCTGTTAAGCTCTAGGCAAACGTAAATCTAAAATTCCTCTTGGTGGCGCAAATCGAACCATCCTTGGACGTATTTGCTTCGACATGCTGTGATTGATCAAAAAGTTTCAACAAGAACCGGAAATACCCGATACTACAATGCATTTTAGTGCCTCTGAGATCTTGCATCAAGGCAGATAAAATTAAGAGACAAAGAACATAATAGTACTAGTGTAGATACATAGGTCTTTTGTTTCAAAATTAGCAGGGCATTAGTGTTGCATCATCAGTCAAGAATAACACATGTTTGGCGTCTGGGCTGTACATGATAGAGTCCTTAACCAGAGATAAAACTGCTTTATTTTGAACAAGTTTGGGCATAAAACTCTTTTATTTACAATAAGTTTGGACATAAAACCGTTTTATTTTTAATAAGTTTGGACATCCGGAACTTCGTTTTAACAAATCATTGTACACTGGCTATCCAAGGAGAGGGTAGACTTTATTTAACAGCGACGCTATATTTCGTCGTCGACAATATCATGACATTTTTTTAATCTTTTCAAAAGTCTCAAAATGTTTAATTTCTGTTTCTTTTGGCGTTTCAGGCTTTGGGGTAGGGGGCATGATCTACAGCGGCTTGAATTTGACGGCACAGGTCATGCACCCTAATGCCAGGTGCGGCAGTTCCCTTATTCCCTACGATGACGCGCTGCACATGATCTTTATTTTCCTGCAGACTTTCTTCATTTTCAAGTATTCACAGGTAAGCATGTGTGATCTATTCTGCTCCTGCTTAAGTAAAACGACAAGGACTCAGATTTGATGAAACATGATTATTGTAAAAATTGCCATTTGAGAATGGCGCTCAGCTTCGCAGTTGTATATTCTAAATGTTTTCCTCATGTAGTATTCACATTTTCTTTAAGAAATAACTGTAAAGTGCCCTGACACTTTAAAAAAGATAATGTCACGTGACTGCGACGTATCGTTTAGACTCGCCGGGATATATAAATGTGATTCCTGAGATTCAACATTTTTCTCTGTATAGTGTACACCTCTGGTCATTACACGCCTCATGTTTTGGTATGTCAAACGTATTCAAACACACATATTGGCAGCAATAAATGCATAAATAGTATTGCTTGCCAGCCTTAAATTTTGATCAATATATTAATCTTTCATTTTATATTATAACAAAGATCGAGATTCGCTTTGCCTCTTTCATCTTTTTTTCTGATACATATTGCTTTTCATTCTCAAGGTGTGTATTCAGAAGCACCAAGTGATCGTGTTGTTTGGTCTGATACATGTTATGGCAACCAACATGTGCGTCTGGTTAAGGACCATCACCATAGAAACTACGGAAGCTATCTATCATTATGGAGACCACAAAAGTTTCGGTGGCAAACGCAACGTCACGAAGCTAGTATCAAGTAAGTTTCCTGTCACTTTTTGAGGATCCAAAAACTGGCTCACGAAGACATGTACAAATTATTCCATCAATCAGCAGAGAGTGCTACAAATGATGCATTTTTGAAAAGCTAAAGCCCCCGATATTTGTTTTGTGACATTGTCATATGTGTCCTTCGTTCCATGTTTATACAGCAATCATAGATAGGCATCATGTCATTTATTATCTTTGTACCTGCATGATTATCCCAATCATGGTTTGCTAGCTTTCCAAAATCTATAATAACTGGCATTTTTGTTTAAATGTATTGATTGATTGAATATTTTGTACATGCCTTTGTGAACTAGTTCCGGATCATAAGGAACTGACTCAAAAGATATTTTTAATAGTCACACGTAGTGACCGCAGCTTTGACAGAAAAAATTTAAAGCAAGTTACGATAAATCTCAGCTTTGCTCAATGATGTTTTAATCTCAGAAGTAATGGGTCAATTACAGGCCTTTTGGGGGGCCAGTTCGCCACTACCTTATGTCAGTCGCCTTGAGTTGATAGTCTAAAATTTCCATTTGAGCCCCGATATACTAGCAATCTTTGGCTCCTGGCCATTTTAATCAAAGTGTGATCATGGCAGTTGCCCGTTGGAAATCATACTGTAGGACGTTAGCGTAGATAAAATACGGGTAAAAGCCGTGATCAGTCGCTTCAATGGCTTCATACCCGACCACGCGGCACAGGCCTCTCTCTCAAACTAGCACGAAATGAACGTAACGTAATTCCTACATGGTCATGCATATGCCACATGTCCGCATATGAAGCCATTGAAGCGATTGATCATGGCTTTTACCCGTATTTGATCTGTGCTACCGTTGACAGTATATGATTTCTGACGGCCGACTGCCGTGATAACAACATCATCAAAAGGCTAGCAGCCGTAGATGACTGGCACATCGTGACACAAGGCTGAATAACACTTCACTAACAGTTAGAACCACTATCACATAAGAACTTGTCGCATCACTTCCTGTTGGCAACGAGTGACCAATCAGAGGAGCTAATTTGTTTGACCCCAGGTGGCCGCCTTCACTTTTTGGTTAGCTGGTGTACTGTTGGCTACATTCATTTACTGTTAATATACGTTATTTGATTGCGATGTGACAAAGGACAAAAATGTGCGCATGTCTCGGGGAACTTTATATATAATGTTACCCAGGTTAATCCAACCGTAAAGAGAGAAGTAAGATGTTGAGATCTAGAGAATCCATAGAAATTCAAGCACTTAAAATTTGTTGTCCTATTTTTGGCAGATTGGGAAGCAACACTGTCAGCACTCGAAATATGTGATCTATTATATTACCGCTACCTATCCCATACCGGGTACTGCATCTTCATTGTTGCTTTGTTACAGGCCAGAAGCACAGAAGTCACATGGACTGTCTCTCTGGTACTCCGACCTACGTGAAAACTGCCTCGCCATACCTCTTCCCTTGTATTATAGAGTACAGTCTGATAGCGGCGAGCATAACGTATCACGTGACATGTCACGTGGGAATGAAACCAATGATACTGTCGTTTTTGTCACGTGGAGGATCAAACCAAGCGAGCAAAACCGAGAGCACATCTCATCATGGTATCTTCTCTTATGCACAATGCCAAAAAGCAAACAAAGGAGTTTTTGCAGGAATCATTATTTTAGTGGCAACAATTGTTATCGCCATTTTGTTTTTTGTGTTTCTGGCTGAGGGTGACTTCCAGCAGTGGTTCACAGCTGTAATAGTGCTCAATGCCTTTGAAATTACGGTGATGTTGCTAATGATAGGAGCAACTGTTGGCTGCTTCCTTAAAATGCGAGGAATGAGAATCGTAAAAGACGATCATGATTCCATGGAGGGCGTGGTCTTGATGGTTGCCTTTTCAGGTCTAATCTTGTACAACACTTTTACACTTCTAGCAACTTTAGCACAAGTGTCAAAGTGGGGCAGACTTGGAGCTGTAGAAATCATGGAGTCTATAATTTCTGCGCTACAAGGCGCCACACAGACAGTATTTATCCTTGAATATACCAGGAGACGGGCCGCTAATGCATATCATGTGGAACTTAAGCCAGGCAGAGGTCTGGTTACATTTTTAATACTATGCAACGTGTCTTTATGGGGAGTGAATACTTTCATGGAAAAGGAGTCACACGCAAGCGTGATTGAGAGAAGTTTCTATGGCGCTCTGGCATGGAATTTGATTGGTCACATAGCCTTGCCACTTTTTATATTCTACCGGTTCCATTCCAGTGCGTTGTTAGCTGAAATATGGCAGGAGGCATATGAGTTTGAGAAAAATCCAGAATCTGAAGCCGAAGGTTCTTGAACTGGGTTTGTTCATATATACTGTACTTGCAGGGAAAAGACAACAACGCTGTATTGTCGTTAGGACCATAACAATCCTTAAAAAAGCGGTAGCTATACAGACGAGCATGCGTTGATGACTCAGCGTGGAGGCTGTGTCAGCACTAGCGGCCCTGATCCAGTCCACAGTTACTCTGCAGGCAAATGGCACAGTAGCAACACTGGGATAAGGTTATTATATCTGACAATTCTATGCCAGCTGGTGGGAATCTCCCACTTTTTTCCCTAATTTATAGGCTTTTCAGTGCAATTTTGGACAATTTTAGACAATCTCCCCCATAAAATTCCATTTATGTCCTCTGTATTCCTTGTTGGAAATAAAATCTCCCCTATGGGAAGAAAAAAATCTCCCTATTTCTTGCCAAAGGACATTGACAGGTATGAATGTTAAACATATACCCAACCCCGGGTGCCAGCGGTTCTGAGACAGCTGTTTCAAAGTAGTCTTCGTGAATGACTCCAAACGAATGTGTGACCATTCTGTTGGAAATACATGAGGAGTAATATGCCGCTACATTCTTAATAGAATTGTATGAATACACGTATAGGGATATTAGGGTCGGGTTTGAGAACATGATGAATTGGTCAAAGTGAAATTTAGTTAGATCAAAATGCCCGACAAAAGAGCAGACAAAAATCGAAACACAGGAAGCGAAGTACAGAAACTGGTAAAAGTACCGTATTCTTACAAAATCAACATGGGCGGTTTGTTGACAATCAGCGAAATAATTCACGATTGACCTTCCAGGAACAAACTTGCAGTACCCATGCAGAAAAAAAAAATCAAAGTGGTTTTCGTGAATGGGTCTTTTTGTAAAATTTAACAAAGGTCTATATCCCCGTTGTAATTGAAAGGAAAATAATAAGTACGTGGACTTCATAACAGTCCTATCAGATAAATAAGTACATTCAGGTGAAGACTAGTATTATCAAGTGTAATACCAATATTTAGCTTTTCAGTTTATTATATCATGATATATTTATTTTCCTCAAAACGTATGTTTATTTTGTGCTTCCTTTGCAGTAAGCGCATTTTCAAGTCCCGGAGCATTTAAACTGATTTCATGGATTGGTATATTCTTCCTGGTTGGAAAGTTACTCGTAGAAGCAAAGATAGAAACAAGTCACAAATTTTGCGTAAAAATTACTGTCATTGCGGGAAGTCTCTCATTAACAGGATCCCTCGTCGTCAGTACTGACGGGCAGTGTCGGCCTCAGAACTGAACAATAAAGTGTTGTCAAAAGCTTTCTTTGATTGCATATAATCATGATAAATTTCAACATAATTATTCTAATTTTATTGCATTTGATTTGGTCTCAGGGGAGAGGGGTATAAATAGATCAAAATTCAGGGCAAAATACTAATATTATAACTCAGGCAAGCCTTTACTATATCACTAATTTCATAAGAACAAGGCAAGTCAGAATCATTGAATTCCAAGCATGCGCACTGGTTGCGTTGGCTTAGCTTTCATACACAAGTTTTAGGGTTGAAATTACATTTAAATGCATGTAGTGGTCTAAAAATTAAGGTGTGAGCAACTAAGTTATGTATTTTTGTCACAATATGAGTACACAACTAAAAGATGGTAATGTTCTCAATGTATGTACATAAATCTGACGTCAACTGGCCATACAGGAATGAAATAAATAATTAAACTTAAAAATAATGCGGGGCGTTCATATTAACCGCATTGTTGCTTTTGTTGGTATCATTAAACGAGAAGGTACTCGTTCGTAATTTGTTGCTGTTGCCATATTAACACCTAGCATAACTCTTCAAAAAGGTAAAAATAAAATGGGAGTACAGCATACTATATGTGGGGAGGGGAGGGGAGGGGGAGAGAGAGAGAGAGAGAGAGAGAGAGAGAGAGAGAGAGAGAGAGAGAGAGAGAGAGAGAGAGAGAGAGAGAGAGAGAGCACCTGTACGATATTATTGGAATGCATCTCTGTTAAAGTCTTAAAGTCGATACATCACTTGATAGTGATGACAAATTTAGCATAATTTTATCGTCATTTATATGATAATCCACATGAAAGGTAATCCAGGCAACACTATATATGGCAGCATATGACATGGACTTTCATTGTTAACATGGTGATAATTTGAATGTGAAAATAGTATGACCTGCCTGTTTACTTGTGTTTAGCTGGAAGCAATTAACTGAAATATTCTTAAATATTTGGTTCAACTGCTGTAACGTAGCTCCTACATTGACACCTAGTTTGTGTTTAGTTATACATGTATGCTTCACAATGATACATGTGTACTCTTCAATGATGATACATGTATGCTCTTCAGTGATACATGTATGCTGTGCTGTGGTTCATTGGGTTAAGTATATATGCCATAGTTATATAAACATGGCCTTAAAACTACTTCCCCAGTGAAAAAGTTCACATGTACTTAACTTAATTCAAGACTCAGAAGTACATCAGGGGTTTGTGGTTATGGTAATGGGATTATTACGAATCTTAAGACTTAAGATTCGATTTAAGTCAGTTAGTCGCTGTGTATATAGCTCAAAAGATAATGTGTGTACGATACAGAGCCCTTCATAGAACTTACGAATATCCGAAGGGACGTAGGAATTATGACAGCTTAGCTTAAAAATATACCAATTCAATTGTGTATATGGTTGTATTATGATGTTACTGTGAGGAAATTTTCGATTATTCCCAAAGTATCAGCCAGATGTTGAATGGGGAAATTCAAATCGATGATAAGTACCAAACCTTGGCACTAGATGGCATCACAAATATATTTACCGTAGTGTCAGAGACAACATTGCATAAACTTTATTTGATAATAGAGGGCGCCATATGCAGGCTTCAAAACAAATTCAAATGGCTCTTTCTTGTGCTGAGAACATTTCAAAAGAGAGTTTCGTATTGTGAGTGTTACAAGGCATTGAGTGATCTTACTCTTCGCAGCTGGTCCTCCACCGTACCAAGGTTTCCTTGCTCATTGCAATTTTAGCATCATGTACATAAACCACTTGAAAAAGAAAAGGCATTTCATGCGTCCTCAGTTCCCAGTTTGCACGGACCTTGTGTCTGGCCAAATTGTAAAGTTGAATCAGACACACAGCATGAAACTACTTTCTTGATATGCAACGTGCGTTGGCGGTTTCTTGAAACCGTGTGTTGAATAGAGCTTGCAATGAGACGATCCCGGTATTATGACATTTTCGAGAATTTGTTACATTATTTTAATTTTATATTTTCTGTGAGCAACGTCATCGAAAAATCACGCCCGGACCCTACCATCCATTGTGCGAGAAGTACATGTGATCCCGCATTGTGGTCTGCGTTGCAGCTTGGTGCCTGCGCGATTTTGCGAATCAATTTTTATATTTGAACGAACATAAAAAAAAATGGAATGACGTCACGTATATTCATTAATTGTACTGTTTTCCGCAAATTACAGCCGATCGTATGGTTATACTATTCAATTATAACATTGCTCTTTGACATAGAAAATAAGATCTGTTGGAAAGTAGGGACAGAGGTGGCGCCACTGTGTTCAACGGTGTGGTGGACAGGTAACATCATAATCTGCAGTGCGGGGTAATTCTCACCACCAATACACCGACAGCGCCACCTGGCAAAATCAATAAGGTGTAGGGGTCCACACCTTTTCAATTTGTATTTTAATAAATTATATGGGTTGACATTTGGAAAAAAATGTGAGGTAGGGATACGAAGCAGAAAGGTACTGCTTGTATTGTGCCATATATTGCATGTAGAATATTCGTCTATTTTACGTCTCTCATTAAACATATAATTGGAGACGGGTAAAGGTCAGAGGTTAAACATATCCAGTATACACACTATAGGGAGAAGGTCAAAATTGTATACTTCGTTTTGGATGAAATAATTTATCAAAAACATAACAAAATGTTTGAAAGCTAATTTTGTGTTCTAAATGAAACTGCGGTGTATGTGTTGTACTTAGTATTATGAAAAGCACCAGGAACAAAATAGTTTTGGTCATGGGTAAAGATTCAGTCTCCAGTTCGTGTTAATTCTGTGCCATTTCTATAACATACATTGTTTTGAACTTGTGAACGTATATTTCAATGCAGGTTTTTAACGGTTGTAATTATACGGTCAACATAGGAATTTATTGATGCAATATAAACCACTGTATACATATGGTTTCAATGTATTCTTAGTCTTGCTTTGTATATTGCAGTTGAAGATTAACACTGACAGAAGTCAATATTGTGTGGAACGCAAAACAAAAATAAGTTGAAAATATGTTGACTTTCACGCCATTTGAATAAACATTAATATTATATAAATGTTGTGGGAGGTTTTTTTTCTATCACGTACGCACTATATCATTTATGTTGAATTTGGACTAAATGCAGGGTTTATTTCTCAGATCAGCTCCCCCAAAGCAAGAAATAGTTTCTTCTCCTTTGGCATCCTATGGTTGATGGACATCCCGTCAACGTTACTGACACATGATCAACGTTGGGCTAACATCACCTATGTTGGGGCAAACGTTGGTCCAACATACTATTCCACTTCTCGTGATGGAAAAGACACAACAGACAAAAGCACATACAAATCTTTCCTAATCATATTTCCAGTTAACACCTGTAAAAATCACTACAATTAGTCCTCCCAATGGTAAGCAGATTAACAATGCCAATAATAAGTCTCTTCACGACAGCAAAACTTTGAATGAATGACAAGTATTTACGTTCGATGAAAATTGTATACAGAAAATGCCAGTGCATCATTGTTAATGCAACAAACTAAGAATTGGTGTGAAATATAAACATCTTTATTCGTCTTTTATCCTTCTGAAGCAAAATAATTGATTCATGAGTATCGATGAGTTTTGTTGATAACGCCACATGCTCGATTGATTTTCTTCAAATAATAGTCATTTGAGATATATAAAGAATATACCATAAAGATTCCCAAGTTTTGCCCTTTCGTCAGATGCCTTCTTCCGAGACTTGTGCAATGCGTTCACATCTTTGCCTTAGAGCAGATTTACTGGGAAATATTCTGTATTATGAGTATCTAAAAAGTTTGGTGTAATTAAATCAAAATGCTCACCTTAATTTTATTAAAATACATGTACACCACCATCATCTATATATTTGTGAAAGTGATAGTGCCGGTGGTCTGGCATTTATAGGCATGGACATTTTAAATGTCGGGCTAAAATTTGGTAATAGGCAAATTAAGTTACAAGCGATTGGGCCATAACTAAATTGTAATTCATTTAAAATAATTTAGATATTTACAGATTCCTTTGGTGACACTGAGGAATTTGCTAGCATCAAGCTGATGACCATATGGATTGCGGTGATTCTCTGCTTTCTCCCTGGCCCGTGCGTGGTTGCTGAAACACGCTCCATGATCCTTACTTCCACATGTGGTTCCCCTATTGTCATATAGTACCCTGGTGGCAAAAAATTCCCATGCTAAACAGTGAATTGTAAGTACTCTCTGAAAGGGTCTGCTAGCCGTTAATAAGAGTCAAAATTATAGAATTGCGCATGCTGTAATTCTTTCTCTTTTTTTAAACGATTTTAGATATTTTTACTCCCCCGCTCCCGTCGTTATTTTATGACCCCCCCGTAAAATGATAGTGAAATTCTGTGACACCCTGTTTTGAAGGCAACAAAATTTTGAGCCCCCCCCCCCCCCGTTAATAATGGGAGCCCCCTTAACACACCCATTCACCTCTAGCCATTTAATGTTGCAGCCCAGGTCAAGACAGTTACAAGTGATAACGTTAATATTGAAATCCTCGGCATTATGGCTACGCCAGGCTGCTACAATCTTGGGATATATATATATATATACATATATATATATATATATATATATATATAATATATATATATATATATATATATATTATATATATATATATATATATATATATATATATATATATATATATATATATATATATATATATATATATATATAAGAAATATATAGAATAAGTCCATATATAATCTAGGTTGCGACTAAAGATCAATTCGTACACGGAATGGGAATGGACTCTCGGAATGAAAATCTTGTTTTATAAGACCAGCCTCCAAAACAATAACATATTAAAGTGAAAAGAACATTTGCTTCGCAGCGGTCTGTGTGCCAAGCAAAGCAAATAATTCACAATATTCATTGAAGTACATGTACTACATTTTCAAATGTCCCTGATATGACACAGACACGTCAATATCCCATCAAAATCGCTTGGCCTGACAATAGGTGACAATGGTAAGCATCCGACACGGTGCGCACTTGCTTAGGTATAAACAATAGTGGCACAAATATTTTTTGGGAAAAATGTCTATTTTGAACATGATAAAAAATTCGAACTCGCTCGAATTCAGAGAATATGACAAGGTCTTTTCTGAAAAAATCCAAGTCGTCATATTTGTAAGAATAATATTTTGTCATGTTTGATACGGGGGTCTCGCTGCACATTCGGTTTCTTCTATGCTGAGTATGGCGATATTGCCAAACCATTTAGCGATATCGTTGAATATTTAGTAATATCTCTAAATATTTAGTAATATCTTTAAATATCTAGCGATATCGATAAATCATTTAGAGTTATCGCTACATCACTTAGCGATATCGTCAAATTATATAGTGATATCGATAAGTCATTTAGGGATATCTCTAAATCATGTAGGTACATCACCAAATAATTTCATAGTATCAGCAAATGAGATCATTTAGCGATATCCCCAAATGATTTGGCAATATCGCAAAAAGATTTTCGTGATATCACCAAATAGAATTAAATCTCAAAATGGCTTGTCATAAATATAAATATGTTGTATGGACATAACAGTGTGACCATGGATGACATATATCCATTAGATAAACAACCATTCAAAGCAACAGGAAGAAGGCCGAATGTCATCCATGTCTATCAAAATTTTGAAGATATTAATCTCAAATGTCCGTGATTAGCATGACAATAAATGCTACATGAAAGGTCTACCATACTTGACAATCTCCATTAATAAACGAGCAGGGGGGAGGGGGGAAGAGAGAGAGAGAGAGAGAGAGAGAGAGAGGAGAGAGAGAGAGAGAGAGATGAGAGAGGGAGAGAGAGAGAGAGAGAGAGAGAGAGAGAGAGAGAGAGAGAGAGAGAGAATGGAAACTTGGAAACTTATAAAGTGGAAAAGAAATCAAGATTTCGGGGAAGCATATAAGTACCTGCCAATGTAAACGTTGATTACATAAGAACACATGCGGATGTGTCAGCTATGTTTGTGTGCAATTTGTTTCATCAGGATCCTCGTTTAATCACATTTACTATCACAGCAACCTTTGAAATATAATTTCGCGTCCACACGCTGAAAGTAAACAAAGAAACAAAACCC
>CAXHWN010001605.1:599600-636600 GCA_964020975.1 Hermodice carunculata | reverse complement strand
AAACAAAAACAAATGTACAAATAAGCAAAAACAAAAAGAAAACCAAATAAATAGATAAATAAATAAACAAACAAACAAACAAACAAACAAACAAACAAACAAATAAATAAATAAATAAAACACATGGTGCCATACTGATATCGGCATGGCCTTTTGTACCTGCGAACACTCAGGTGACCCCTGCAGCAATAGACAGTAGGTGCTTGACCGGGGGGCAAAAACCGAGTAGATGGGAATGTTATATACATGCATTGTCCCGTTTGTTGCCCCGTAACGGGAGCTGTATGTGGCTAAAAGTTACTGGATAAAATCTGTGTGAACATAGAAGTGTGGGAAACATTTCCCCGTGGTCAATTGAAGACTTATTGATGCTGATTTTATAACTATGTTGATAATAAAAGTGATGAAGGTGAAACACAGACTGATGTTGATGAAGATGACGATGATGGTGGTGATGACGTTACGGTAATTATATACAATTTCATTTGATTTTTTTAGTTTTGTGTTAATAGAGCTAACTAAAGGTACCTAATTATATTGTTTGTGGCCACTGGCATATGATTTGCAATGATCCCAGCCCAGGCAGACCACCTGATGGCAAGCCATCAGCCCGTAAATACCACCGTTTCAAAAAACTTTGCTTTTTTAATCTTTTATGTCACTAAGCCTCCTGTAAGAGACTATCTGTCTTGAGGCACCACTATTTGGTCACTCATAACATGGTCTATCAAGGCAGGTCGAATAAAACCCGCTAGACAAAAGAGTACTAAATGCTCTCTCTTCAGGAATTCGAGATGAAGCAGCATAAATCATGTATTTATAATTTTTTTTTTCAATTCGAGCTCAAAAACTACCAGGCCGGAGTGTAAGTCGACTTTATTGTGATGACTTAAAGAGGCGGAGTGACTCGGTCTATTTAAGTCACATATGGTCTCAGTTTTGATCATAAGTTGTCTAAGATATAAATTTGTATTGCGATATACACAAGAAATGACCTAATCAATGACACCCTAGGTTTATATTGCAATGCCCTTTATTCCTTAGCTTATTATGCCTAAGTAATCTCTCCGTGTACAAGTAATATCATGTATTATTTATTGATAATTGTTATTGACGTGGACGAGGGAAGAAAGCAATGAAAAGGATAAAAAATGATTTATGACTGTATGCATAATTATCTGAAGTGCAATGAATATACAATTCCATGCTTTCCCTTTGGTGACAAATGGATATTCATTTTATTAGACATTAGTTAAAATAACAGAGAAGAATGACGTCATGTATCCTTATGCATCAGCACGACAAGACTCACGTTACATATACATGTCCATGAAATACCAAATTTGAATTTAATTCCAATATTTCGGTTCATGGCTTACATTTATTGCTTTCATATAAAATTGTCCCCATTAATTCGTAATTAAGGCCGCATATTAGACAAATTTAAACACTAAAATTTCCTAATTTTATAGTTTTGCACCATTAATGTTTTCGAGAAGACATTAATTACAGTATAATTTCATAAATTATACCAACGTTTCGTGACATATATGTCAATAGTAAAAATGAAGATCAAAAGTCTGCGGTAACATTAAACAATAGCTGGCCATGCCATCATTTTTCCTGGATGTACCCTGAAGACTTATTGCCGCACGTACCACTACGACTTCCAAGGCCGATTAGGACACCATTCCTCCACATCTTACGTTCTGAATTGAACAATCATTCAAACTCTCGCTAAAAATTCTTGCGAGCGATAGCATGTTTATATCCCCCCCCAAAAAAAAATGACTGACCAGATCAACAGCTATCCCGAACGGCAAACGCGCCCAAAACGTACAGACAAAAGCTGTGGAGTAGGTCTCCATCTAAACACTGAATGGATTAAAAGTTGTGGACAGCGGCAGATTACTGCAACAGATGATCTCAAATAATTTGTTTAAAAGGTTTCAAATGGACTAAATGTCAAGCTACATTTTTTGTCAAAATAGATTTTGACAGGTTTTTGTGTCCAAAGAACCGACTGAAATGCAATGAATTACGAACAGGTCTCATGTCAGCTTTAAATCAAAACAGCTCATACAGCAACACAGTCGCTACCTAATACCAAATAAAGATGAATGTATTGCATAAAAGATATAGACAAATGTTATCACTGCAGCACCATATTAAATATGTTGGTCTCATTGCTACAGCATCAAAACACAGACCATGGTCTTATCATTGCAGCACCAAAGCAAAGGTAGTGAATGGTATTATCGTTAAAGTTCCAACATGTAGACAATGGTCGTATCATTGCAGCACCAAATTACCAACTGTAGTCCTATCCCTGTAGCACTAAAATCAAGGCGAGGGTCACATCGCTGCAGTGGTCAAATAAAGACAATGGACTAATCGTTTAGGCACCAACATGCTGTGGTACGTTAATAAAGACAAGGAGCGCACAATGAGTCTCATTGTACGCTCCTTGATAAAGACAACGGTCTTATCGATACAGAACCCCAATAAAGACGACTGTCTTATCAGCATGATTTTTTCCTCCGTTAAAGATCTACAGCGATAGGTTATTCCGACTTTTTCATTTTTAATGAATTTTTGCAAGTCATGATATTTTGAATAAAAACTTCGGTTGAGGCTTTCTCCCGGGATGATAACACTTATGATCAACGTTTTTGTGGGTGTTAAAAGCATGGTGCAGTGAAAAAAAAACGTTAAAAAAGAAAAAACAAAAAAAACAAAAAAAAAAAAAAAAAAAAACGAAAAAAAAAACAAACAAACAAAAAAAAAAAAAAAAAAAAAAAAAAAAAAAAAAAAAAAAGAAGAACCCCCCCCCCAAACATACAAACAAAACAAAACAAACAAATAAACAAACAGCAAGTTGTTCTTAATCAGACGTTTGCGCCAAATTTATTTTCCGGTCACAAAATGTATGGCTAGCGGCCTGGCATAAAATGAACTTCGACACCTGATTAAAAAGAAAAACCCATTTAATCGGAAACTCGAATATATAATGCTGGTGAACATAAAGGTAATGTGCATCAAAGATGCAGACAACGATGCACAAACACAATTGCTTTGCTTTGCTCTTTCTTAACTGACTCCATGCCAGAGTACGACTGAGTCAATAGCTTTCGTTGGCTGTGGTTGGGCGCAAGCAAAGTAAAGCTACTGACCAAGGGCGTGTCATCATGGATGGTCTTGACTACAAATACCAAGAAAAATGATTTATGGGAACGACAAAATTAAGTAAAAACGTTTACGCAGAGGATTTACATCCAAGTGCTTCCGGCGGGCTGAGCGGGAAAGGGTTAATATTGCGAATTACAATGCAAAAAAAAAAAGAAGAGTTTCCAGAGTGGTACGTTTCTGTGGTAATCAGTTTTTCCTAAACTCATGAAAATCACCAAAGTAGATGTCAGCTTTACAGTATCACCATAATATGTCTCATGGTTAACATATCTTCCCCATGCAGATTCTTTATAGTACCACGGCTCGTCAATGAAAGCAGGCTTGGAAACGAGGCTTGTTTGTGATACCAAAAGATCTCAACAGACAAATTAGTGTCTCGTCATTCTGATAATTTCTAACGTCTCCTGTGTGACAACCGGTAACCTTTACCTGATAACATGGTCTGCTTTTTTGTATATAAACAACCTATGACGTCTTAAAATACATTCATATTTATTTGTCTGTTTGCAAGTTTGTAACGTCGAATTAGTCATGCGGCCAGGATGCCATGGCAGTATAAACATGTTGACAATATATAGGAGCCAGCGGTAAATGGGCCCAAACATAGATTTGCCCCCCCCCCCTCCCCCGGGAAAAAAAACGAAAAAACACCCCCCCCCAAAAAACAAAACAAAACAAAACAAAAAACAAAGAAAAGGGAGAAAGTTTTTTGTCCTGAAATAGTGGAGAGACCGATATCCCGCTTCAGGCATTAGCAAGACCGTACATAAAAACTGCAGCCATTCCCCCAGGGCAGCCTACTTTACCTGATGAAACGCGAAACACCTACGGTATAGTCGTCTTGTTGAGGTTTACACGCTTCATTTTATGGATACAGAGTGGCCACCGACGGCAGCCCGTGTGAACTGTGACAAAGATGTGAACAAACAGGATTAACCCACACCAATCTATTGTTGCAACTACAAAGGGGACCAACGGATACCTCGAAATTGTCTGATACTGGATTTGAAGGTAACTGTTCACCCTTGGTCTGTGTTTCTGCAATTGAATTCAGTTTCGATGACATGGCAATTTTACGCTCGCGGATGTACGTAATTTGGTCTCCATCATTCTTCGTCTTGCTAATTTTAATTCATCTTTCTTAATACAGATTTGATCACAAGTATGCATGCAAGGCACTAACGTATTTTTTGAGATGAAGACTTCTCATCCGCGCTGGGTACACAATCGCCAATTTATGTTTGCGGACATATTATGTATTCTTTATGGGAACTTGTCATGTTCCAAGACGACAGAGAGAAAGATCAGCTAATTGCAATGTAAAAATAACGCAAAGGAAGTGGAGTCAGATCAAACTCGAAGACTGAAAGAAAAAAACAAACAAACCCAGAAGATGTATTTACCTAGCATTGCGCTCTGGTACATATGTTTCATTGGCGAAATTATGTAAAATATATGTTTAACCTTTAAGTAATTGTTAATATCCTTACTAACTTGATTTGATAAGAACATGAAATTTAAGCCCCAAAAATGCCACATGCCTTTGATCAATACTGAGGGTATAGGTATTGTCAGTGTATTTAGTGTGAAACAGCAGAGGAAGCAAACAAAGCGAAAAAGAGAAGAGCTCAAGTGATCATGTGACTCACGGGAGACTGAACAGAGTGTCCTACGCAAACGAAATGCATTCCCCGTGCGGTCCGCGTCATAATTGCGCCGCATTCATTTTCTACAGAAGATTAAAATATTCAAACAATTTTGGTAAAATGATTGGTCGATTATGAGAGTAATGCTTCTTTTCAGCCTTTCAATTTATGTCAATAAATAGACGAATCATATATTTGTGGCTTTATGCTAAGGTTTCACTCTCCATTTATTTATATGTTACGTAACAGAATAGTTCCCCGGAGTAATTTTTATGCCAAAAATCCAGCCACAATTCATATAAAAGATGTCACTAAATCCAACACGGAACCTGAACACCCAATTCTTACCGAACGTTTTTTTTCCATCAAGACCGCACACCTTAAATATTTCTGTATGGTAAAATATAACTGGCAGCTTTGTTGACAGTGATTCATTGTTAGCAGGTGCAGTAATGTTTAAATATATTAAGGTATTGCAATAAAAATTCAATACCAAACTGGGAATTAACATTATTTTTCTGCCTGATTACAGTAGGTGACTGTCAAATTCTGGTATTTGGCTGTTCAAATGCACTCTGTACTGGCGCTGAGCGTTTTGCTGTAAATTGTACCTTAAATTTAACATTTTATCACAGTTATCTGTATGGCAGAATATGAAAGGCAAATGCAAATAGCTGAGTAGACCAGCACAACAAACAATAGTTCAAAATCACAGATTCAGATGCAGTTTTAGTGGGAAAATGTCACATAGGGCTACCTGTGTGTGTTAATACCGCAGTGCAGTGACACACAGCAGCGTAATATAGTATTTGTATTACCGGTTCTTGTGTAATCATTGTTGCTGCAAATGTAGTGGATTTTTTTCTCACGCTTTCACATATTCATCTTGTCCATCTATTCAGTCAGAGCGTGAAATAATCGCCCACGAGAAACAGTTTTTTTTTTTAAATCAGGCTTTCTTCCATGGATAATCTGCGTCTGCCAAAAATATACCTAGAAAAGATACTTGCGGAGACATTTAAGACATTTGTCAGCAGCTTTGGTGTTTCAAGGTCGACACGTTTGGTTGTGATGTATGTAAACAATAAATAGAAAGGTGGTGCAGGGATTCCTAAATGGTTAAACTTCTTTGAATGATTCCCACAGTGCCACGATTAAAAAGTGACAGGGAAGAATGATTTCGTTAACCAAACTTGCATAAACGTTAAGGCCGTCATATATGTTTTAATCTGAATTGCTGATACATGGAAACACGTTATTCAAATAAGTGTATACATAATGAGGTGAATTACAGTCAAGTCACCCTGAAAAGCTTTCATCATAATTTTTTTTTCACGAGCACCTGTAATGTGCATATTACAATGCAAAAATTGTTTCATTTCACAGACGAAAGCGTACTCCAAATTTCAAAATACATTGGTCCTGTCTATGCGCATTTTCCTTGTGTAGTTAATGTATATGTCACATATAACAGGACCTATTTTCGTTGTGCTGTTTGCCAAACAAATAGATATACATTCGCTTAAATTACCACGAGTAAACACTTATCCTCTTATGGTTTAAATGATTTAACACTCTTCCTCGCCTTGCAATAAAGCAAACTAACTTTAAAATGATAATAGAAGTGATAATAATAATAATAATAATAATAATAATAATAATAATAATAATAATAATAATAATAATAATAATAATAATAATAATAATAATAATAATAATAATAATGATAATTCCCCGTCGAGTACAAGTGCAATTTGAAAAAAAAAATAGCACCAGTTTCGAGGTACTATTAGTTTACAATGGAAAAAAATTAAATGAATACTACAGTGTTAAACAACGATAAATAAAAACAAAAACGACATATATATATATACATATATACATACATATATATATATATATATATATATATATATATATATATATATATATATATATATATATATATATATATATATATGTGTGTGTGTGTGTGTGTGTGTTTATGTGTGTGTATGTGTGTACCTGGAACATGTTCTACTTACAAGATCCTAGCTAGGTTGGGCGGGCGACCTTGAGTGGCACAAAGAACAGTTACAAGAGGGGGCAAGCCCTGCTTTTATCAGTCTTTTGAATACGAGGCATGCATATTAATTTTGCACTACAACTCCACGGCATGTTGTCTTACTAGACATAGCCTCGCCTGCGAAACACGGACCACTGTCTGCGCGGGGAAGCGGGATATATAGGTAACTTTGTATAAGCAGATGAGAATTTATTCTTGTAACCAATTCAGGAAGCATTAAACGAATATGACTTTAGTATGTGTACACTTAATTTCCCTAAAAACACTAATTGTATCAGAAAGGGGTATCTAACCCTGTCTGACAGCGATAGGCCCGTGTGCTGTCCGTGATTGACAGGTGTGAACCCCGCGCTTTGTGGCGGGAAATTGATGGGCATGTCTCGTTTTGGTTACGATTAGTAGAACGCATGATGTGAGAAGGTAACAGAGCCCATAATTTGGCCCGTTGGTATCCAGAAGAGTCTCTTCCATATATTGTAGTATCATAAAATTATTCGCCAACAGTTCATCTCTTAAACTCTATGTGATTTCCTTACGTACGTACATATTTATGAGAAAACATGAAAGGATTTTGTATATTTTTAATGGGAATATTAGGGAGGTGGTTAAATCATTTTCTTGCTGACTATTTTGCCCAACGCGCGACAAGAGAAGCTCGAGTCTTAGTCTGCAACTTACCATTTGAAAGGTTTAGCCCTTACCCACTCAAATTGCTCAAAGGCGCTCGGATGTAAATGGCCGCCTGCTAAATTTCTCGTTACAAGAAAACATTGCTGAGATTGGCATGAAATACCATTTATGATGGCTTGCCTTAGGTCAGTAGCTTTCTTCTGCGCGGGTTGGGCGCCATACGCATAACACGCCACAAAGAAAGCTATTGACTCAGTCAAACATATACTTCCATAATGTGTCTATGGAATATTCTGTTCTCGTAGACAACAAACAACAGTTTTAAGCAAAAAAGAGGCAAGAAATAGGTACAAAAGCAAAACCACACAACATTGCCATTCGCCGATGAATCGGTTTATTTTTCAAGAAATGTAATAGGCTCCAATTTCGAATGGCGCAGCCAGTTGACAGCCGGCCAAACAGGCAAGGCACTGCATGACGAGAAATAAGAAGCAGTGCCAATTGAAAATACACAGAACGATGACTTCATTTGCAAACCAAACAGCAGCCTAAAAGAGGAAGTGGTAATTTAATTCCGAGTACATTAAACAGCAAGAGGTCGCACCTGGGAGTCCAAGAACAAGCTGACAGACAGGGGCAGTAATGGCATGCTAATGTTGTGTCTACGTTCAGTGAAAAATTGTCCGCGGCTCTTTACCAAATATGGTACTGTACTATGTGATACGGAACAGCAGATGTGATACCCGTAACACGTACCCTTATCACCCACACAAGGGTCCCATCATGGGATAAATTGACGGACAAGATAGAGGTTCACAGAAAAAGATCATGGTACGGTATTCCCATTTTATCTCTCTCATTGCCAGTTCTGACAAAGCTCGATGTGCTTTGAATTGACATTTCCATTTTTGGACTCATTAGCTTTGTAAACCGACCTTTCATTTAAGTACCAGCATACCAACAATTGCAAAGACCACGAGAATGGTTCAGATCCACTGTTTGTATGAATGTTGAGCACTTTGTCGATCATGCGTTTTATGCATACCCGTTCCGTGACCATCAAACAAACCGTTTACTCTTAGTAGTAGTGTATCTTGTTGGTCAGATATGAGAGCAAAATTTAATGATGGGCGCAGACCTACATTGACTATTCAATCAACAAGGCCCTGGTAGCCATTCGTTTGACTCCGTAACAAATATTGACTTGCTACGTTACAAAAATGTAGTCCGTGATTTTTTTTTTCTACCAGGCATTCTCTTTGGTTTAAACATATTTTCATTGAGAAACCAATTGGGATACAGGGCAGTGCCCTACATTTATCCTTCTTGTGCATAAAAAGAAGAGAAGTTGTACAATTCACAATAATGACAGACAAGATACATTAAGTAGGAATACATCACATAACTAGGGCAGATAGAGTGGCAATGAAATACATGGTCAAGAAGGACGTCACCCGACGCCGTACAGATAGAATAAATAAACTAAAGTACCTCTACCAATACATAATATACATTGCATATACAAAAGACTAGGTATGGCTGCTTTTGTTCCCTTCAAATATACAATACAGCATATAGCTTAAACTACTGCTCCGAGCCTGCCCGTAGCTTTTATGTAATAATGAACAGCTTCAAAAAATAATTTTACTCCATGGTGCATGCTTTAGAGCCAAATAATAGAGTGTAGATAGTAAAATGGGCAAAGGAGATGGTTATGCTGTCCGCGTAACAAATTTCGATGGGCAGTGTACAAATTACACTGGCAAAAGAAATGGAAAAAGTCCTCATTACCGTTGCCCCAAGCACACAGAATACAGCCTTTAAAGGTCTCAAACACCAACAGATTTACTCTTTGTTCAAAGTGAAGGACTTGGAGTGTTTTAGCACTTTTGTGACGCAAATGTTCCATATTCGCACAGGAATGATTTATTTGCAAAAGAATTTGTTGCCTATGACGGGCCTGAAGTTCACAAGTTTGCACCTTTTTTGCCATCAAGCAGGGTCTAGGTTGTGACGTCACGCATGGCAATCTATGTGATACAATGGGGGATAGCAATAGAGAAAGCATGAGAGGTAGGGACACAGAGAATGGCCTGCATCTCAGTTTTAGCTGTTTCTTTTTCCGAAGACGACCTTACTGAGAAGGGGGTGGGTGGGAGATGTTGGGTGAGAAAGGGAGAAGGACAGACAAATTCAGCCTTACTGGAAGCAGCCACGGAAGGGCTACTAAAATGCCGATCTTTGGTGGTGCAACTGGGACTGAGTATGTGCCCAGCATTGACCATGCTGTAGCTGCCACGGAAGATTACCAAAGTTGGCGCTTTACGGCTTGAGAAGTGTACACTGGTAATGGATGCTTTTCGAAAGTCATTGTGCGAAAATTCCTATATGCGTGACTGGTTGAAGTTTACGGAAGGCCATCTTGCGCAGTTGCCAATAGGGAATACAGCATTACTGATAGTGTGTGCTGCACGCTAAGACAGTGTAGATGTCAACTCAAAACCAGTTGAATTTGAAATCATAGGCCTACATGCAGCAGGCTTTTAGTTTTAATCTATTAATTGATTTGTAACAAGTTTATGATACCTCAAGGTAAGGAGTTGCATCGAAAAGCAGCTGTAAGGGCGATGCATGCCTATTACGGATTAATAATGACTACTGTAGCATGCTTCAAACTTCAAAAGGGGGGAATACACAAGCACTTGACTACAGCTTGAATACACATAAGCCACACAGTGGGAGGTGCTACAGTTTTGCCTGTCTTAGCGTGCAGCGTGTACTGCCGGTATTGTAACCAAAAAAAAAAAAAAAAAAAAAAAAACCAACAACAAAAAAAAAAAAAAACAAAAAAAAAAAAAAAAACGATTGGGTACAAGGGCATAGCCCAATGTGGATCCCATATGCATATACAAAAATAAAGTACTCTATGGCAAAAACAGGGCAGGGGCCACTGAATGAAGACAACACAGTACACAAGATAGCAAATCATCTATAGAATAAATGGCCTGCCTTCTTTTTACAGGCTGTAATCTGGCAGTACTCAGAGACCTAAACTTCAACCATGAATTTTCGCACAATGACTTTTAAAAAGCATCCCTTCCCAGGAAAAACTTCCCAAGCGCCCACTTTGGCCATCTTCCGTGGCAGCTACGACATAATCAGTGCTGGGCACAGACTTGGCCCAAGTTGCACAGCAAAGACTGGCTTTGTCTTAGCCCGTGGCCCCTTCCAACATCGGTTCACCACGGTGGATGAGTTCTGGCGGGACAAGCAGGAACAGTTTCCTGTTTGCATCCACGTTTTAATCCAGTAAGCCATTAGCACACTGACATTCATTGCTGTGAGTCAATGTTTACAATGGGAGTTGGTGTTAAAGTTCCCTTCCATGACGTCTCAAGACCCCGGGGTCAAACTGTGATGGATAATAGCGATGCTTGACCAAAGTGGCCACTAAATAAGACGTAATTCCGAACGATTTATTGTGAATAAAGTATATATTGCGTTATCGCAAAGGTAAATTCTCTTCACCAAGTGCTGCAACAATTAAACACCTTCCCTTTTCATGAAAAAATAAAGTACTTGGCGGGGGAGAACTTTAAGACCTTTCTTAAACAGATCATAATTGAGCTTGCAAGCTTTCTTTCAACTTGATATGATGGGTTGACAGGTTTAATGTCACGATTTATCCTTTTCTGAAAATCTGTCAGGTCCTCAGCGCTTTGAGTGGATAGAAAGAGATTGTCCTATTGTCGAACAACAGATGGAAAAAGAAGAGCCAAAGTAATTTGTTCGAGCTGGGATAAGAGATAAATTTGCCCTTGACTGAACATTATATCACATTGCGTTCTTGAACAGTGTTTGGTATCAGGTTTTGCAAATATTGTGCTGCATCTCCATTGCGGACGTTAAAAAACAGAATAAGTTTACTTTTGTTACGACATTCGGACATTTTTTTCAAAGCTGGACCCTTCATAAATTAAGTCACGATTTATGCCAAATGTGGCACCTGTTGCAACTCTTGCTGCGGCCAACTGTACTCTTTCCATTCGCTCTTATCTGTCTTCAGTGCCCTGGCAACAATGTGGCAAAAGCTGTTTTGGCCGGACGTTTCTCCAATGCTTGACAAAGCATTAACCGCATGGCATTGCGGTGATAAGAACATGGTACTTTTCATGGTAATACGCAATAGACTGAAGACGTTGGAATATTTCGATAGGCAGTTTCCATGGCTGTGACACGACTTTACCGAAAAGGCCGTAACAAGTGTGTAATAAATAAAATCAAGTGGCGTATATTTTGGTCTTTAGTTTATGCGTATCCCGTTTTTACCACCTAGATATTGAGCGATGTGCTAGTGTGTTGACACAGCTATGTCCAACTCTGCGACCAAAATAAGCAGATTCCATGGAGTTTTAGATAGAAGGTTCATCTTTTGGTATCACATTGAATTCCTCAACGGCATATTGCTCATCTCTTAAGTGAATCAGTACATGCAGACAGTGGTGTTTCTTTGCGTGATAATGTTGGAATACAAACGTCATTTAGCCCTTTCGTGCGAAGCACTAAAAGGTTGTGCTAATATGAATTATACTGATTTCAGGTCCAGATTTCTCACAAATGTCCAACAACTGGCCGCCAACAGTTCACAAGAATTCCAACTCTCAATTTATAGTTTGTTTATTTTTTGTGCAATGTCAAAATATAAAAAACCGAAACAATTTAGTGGATATCACCCCTACAAATTTTATTCTACAAGAGGAAGATTAAAAATTGAGTACGTCCCCCCAGTTCCAAACAGATTTTAAGATGAAAAGATACCTCATTCATAATTTTGATTATCAGATAAAGAAAGAATATCTGAAGTCTTATAATAAGTGCCCATAGCATTAAAATTAAAACTGGAAGACATAACGCTAATATAAGGTTTCTTTAGAAGAAAAAAAGTGTAAAAAATGCAACAAAATAGACAGTGAAATTCATTTAGTTGCAAACAGTTCAAAATATGAAACCGACAGCAATTATTTTTGACAAGTTATCTGACATTTTCCCTGCATTCCGAAGTTATGATGATTTGCAAAGGTTTATCTTTATCATGAAACTAGATACCACAGACAAACTAAATACATCAGTATCATTTTTATCAGATGTAGTGGAACAAAAAGGTTCTGTATGAAAATATTTATACTTACTGCGGGACATTATATTTTTTCGTTGTCCTTATGCAATTTTTGTATGTGTGTATTCGCACTTTTACTGTGCAGTTGATATATTTGAATGCACTTGTAATCTTGTCTGATTGTATACGGCTGGCAAAAGGTCATAATGTTTTTGATGCAGCCAAGAAAGTTCATTCACAAAAAGACCCTTCATTTAAATACGAACATGCATACATTCTCAAAGCAAAGATGATGATGCAGGTCAACAGTTTTCCTTGGCATGTTCCAATGCCCGTCGAGGAAAGTTGTTGGCCCAATCTCCTGTGTAGCACCGAAAGAGTTAATAATCAAAGTATTGCCGTATATTTATGCCCTTCATACGCTGAAGCTGGAACTGCTTATGTATAAGAATGGCGGACTTATTCAAATCTTGTATTGCTATTTCGACAAAAGTCGATATTCTTTGAATTAACATGACAATCCCAGATTCCTATTCCTTGTAATCCGACCTTCATTTAAGTAATAGCATGCATGTATAGTTGCGAAGAACACATGTATATCAATGATCCAGGTCAACAGCTTTCCTCGACACGCGTTGGGTGCATAGCGCCCAAAACAGCAATCGAGAAAACTGTTAACTGTGTCAAATCTTGCCAGTTAGGGAAACAATATACACTTCTTTTCTGCACAATTCAAATAATAACCGACACCATCTTGACTACGTACTCAGATGCATGAGTTAGGCGTGGCAGACAGTAACGTCTTGAACATACGTGAGTAATGGTCAGGATTACAAGTAAGAAACATTCCAGGCATACACATTTTCTTGCTGAGGGTCCAAATAAGAGCAAAATTGACCAAATATCTGAGGTTGTGACATGCAGACATGCCATACATCACTGGCTGACCCTATGAGGGCACACAACAATGGAAGGAAGGGGAAAGAAACGATAGACGGATGTTTGACCCATGTCAGGGTCATGCCAGTAGAATGAGAGAACACCGTGTCAACTGCGATGATCACGTTTATTATTCCAAAGATGCTCTCTCCTCACCATCCTATACCAACCTGCAATGCCAAAAATGTGACGCATTTCCCAGCAACAGAAGTAGGCAGCTGGGTTATAAGGATTCAGTGTTGTTAAGGTAATCAGAATGACAGGGGGCACATGTATCCACCGGCTGCTTGTGATCGGAACATTGGATCAGTGTTAACATTGACAAGTCATTTGTACGATTTTGTTCGCAACGCGTGTTTTTCATATTGTTGACTTCTGTCGACGGACGCACTCACCTCAAGGTAATTGCATATAGTGTAGTTTCTAGTTTGAATTTTTTTTGGTAGTTTAAGTTAGATTGCCTTTCGGTCGGAATTGTTTCACGGAGTGGAGATTGGATGAAAACTTCAATATGGTAACCGTTTCACTTCTTTGAATGTCATTTTGTATTTTCAAATGATGTTGACGTGTATATTCAGTATATACATACATATATATATATATATATATATATATATATATATATATATATATATATACAAGTACATGCATACACTCATATAAACATACATACATGCACACATACATACACATATACTGACATATGAAATGGAATGTTTATTAACTGCATTAAAAGCACAAACATGACATTCTTTTAATAAGACAATGTACATGACAACATACAAGAAGAAAAATCTACAGTCCTAACTGACAGACACACACACACATAGGTAATATCACAAATAGCAACAGTAGTAGAAAAATCAGAATGTACCTCCATTCCTTATAATTTTCGCGAAAAACCCTGTTCTGCAATTATTTTTTCATTATCTTCAAGTTTCATTATAAAATATGTGAATATTTTCAGTATCGTCAATATTTGAGAAAAAAGCAGAAAATATCAGCAAGTTCATTATAAAGACTTATTTGTTCGTTTTCAAAATTTCTCATGTTAAAACTAAATGAATTTCATCTTCAGTAACATCGCAAGTTTTGCATAATATTTCTTCTAATGTGATTTGATCCGGCCTTCTGTGTCTTCCAGTTTCTGTCTTTAGGTTGTGCGAAATGATTCTGAAACATGTAATATTTCTTCTTAGCACTCTATCTTGGATCACTCTTAAATGCTGTTCCATTTCGAAATTTTCCTTAATTTTTGTGTCAGTTCTTAACCTTGTTTCTGCTTCTATGTGGTTTTGTAGAGATTTTTTTCGCCCTCTTTACGAATATTTTAGTCGGAAAGTCGCCTGTGAATGAACTGATATTTTCCCACATTTTTTCAAAGCCAAATAATTTAAATGTGTTCTTCAGTGACGTTAATCATGTCATTGTCCAGTTTCATAAAAAACAACTATCATACAAAAGAGTGTGTGGATTCATGTGTACTATACGAAGCCAATTCTTACACATTGGGGTTTTGAGTACTAAAGGGAATTCTCCAAGTTAACCGAGTATCGCTACATGAGTTGACAGGTTATAAACTCACTGACAAAACCGTAAAAAAAATTAAATGCACCTTTTCAAGAGGAAATTCAGATAATTTTGTACATGGCCATTCAGAATACATTAATCAATAGGAATCTCTTAAGGTCACCACGTTCTATGCGTATAGGTAAGAATTTGTGTTACTAAGTCGAGGAATAAACTCTTGAGTACTCTCTTATATACATGTAAAAATCTTATTTTCTACTTTTATGACACCAGATATCACAGACATTAATAAAGATGCCTGTCAAATTAGCCTATGATTCATGATAGGGGGTAATGGCTATGCTTGTTACTTTATCCGATGGATTAGAGTAGATACTGATGGTGATATGTGTCAATTTATCCTACAGTTTATCGAAGACAGTGCCGGTGATGGCATACAGCAGGTAGTGACATTGATTCTTAATGCTTTTTTTAGTCGCTGGTTTACAGTATATTGTCACATTAATGTTTTTGTCACGGCAATCAAGGATTTCTAGTTTGTAGTGAGAATAATATTTGACAACTATAGATTTCTGGTTGATAGAAAACATACTGTTTGGCATGTCAGCCAAAAGAATTTGAGTAGATAGCATAATGTTGGCAAAGTAAGCCAAGAATTTCTGGGAGACAGTGAGAATAATCATTCTGTTTTACCTGGTCATCTGATTTTTTGTGCTGATGGTTGGGACATAGTAAGAGTGATTTTTGGCAGCTTCATCTATTTTTCTATGGATTGTAAAATAATATCCTTCAAAGTTTGTCCAAGCACCCTCAAACCTGCAGTGGGCTGTTTTTCGGAGTGTGCAGCCCAACACATTTAGAAATGTTGAAGCAGATTATGCCTTGTACCAAACGTATAAAAACATTGTTTAAATAATGGTTAGATCATTTCTCTTCAAATAAGTCCTAAAAATCTCAAACCTTACCGGCCAGCTTCTGGGAATGAACAGACAACCCTGATTTACCAAGTCTACATCAGCTTTGTTCTATTTTGCTGATTTCCATTTTTCTCAACTTAAGTTTGCAAAGTTCGTTAAGCACATTCAGACTGCCTCTTTAAAAGCCCATCAGTTAATCATCTGAAACCTTTGTAGCACGACCTTAGTATGGTAGGAATACAGTAATATCATTGTGTTTTGGTCGATAAAACTCCATCGTGAATTAATTAGCAAAGTTAAATTCAGGCTTTTATATCAGGAACCACAGAGGCTTGCTGACTCAATCGTAGGTAGACCCTAAACTTTTCAAAACCCGTGTGTGGGGAACATTGATGCTGTAGAAAGGGGCAGAATCACAGTATGATAACGCTTAATGACGTCCTCCGTAAAAGCAAAAAACCTTATTTCTCGCTCATGGACTTTGGTTGCCGCTACACTAGCGATATAGCCCATCGAAGGAAGGTGCGTCTGGTGACTTGGACAAACGACGGAATGGTTTCATTTTTTATTCTGTGCCCATAGAATTAGAATCAAAGAATGTTTTCAATGATACTTAGATAAAACCTAGTTTTAATCATGAACAATTTGCTGAGCAATACATAGGCCAGACTACACAACCCCTCTCAAAACGCCTATCCCAGCACCTTTCCTCCATCCGGAGACAAACACACACTTCACTCAGTCTACACTTCAACAGCCCAGGCCATACTGGAAGCCGTTCCGCTACAAGGCCACTTAGGGGCCATGAACAGCCACATATTGAGAACCAGAGAAAGCCACTGGATCAAAACGATAGGCACACTATCCCCAAAAGGCCTTAACCAGTTAGCTTAAACCCCCCTGCCACCCCACAACCACCCGAGCAGCAGTATATTCCACTTGCCCCTTCAGGGTATGACGGCTTCCTTAGTGAATACATGCAGGCCTCATTTTCAAACCCAGCTGAGGCTGTGGCTTGCAAGTGTACACCAAACATGTACCACATTTCAATGATACTTAGATAAAACCTAGTTTTAATCATGAACAATTTGCTGAGGAGCAAAAACACAGATCATGCCCAGCGTGAGAATTTTACTGACAGGTAACGAGGTCGCACAAACAAAACAATCTGGAACAAAATGGCACCTCTTTTGGTCTGCATACAAATTTGTGTAAATTCTGGGCTCACCCATGTGGCAACAATCACGTACCAGCAAATAGTTATATCGTATTAATTGAATCACATGTTTTGGACGGTAATGATGATATACTCATCAAAAATTGCACCGCAAATGAATTCAGAACTTATGGAAACCTTAGCTGTGATTGCAACAGCATGCGAGGGACAAAAGTTTGGAAAGTAGTACAACAACTATCCAACATCCAATCAGAAGCATTTACTCTAATGTGGTCCACCTGACGCCGTGGCATGTACTCTATTCATTTTCAATGCAACAGAGGTGCAAGTACATGGTAGTGGGTAATGGTTCAAGCTGATTAGATAATCGCAAATAACAATGAAAAGTCGTAAACTTATTCTGTATGAACACTTCCTGATCTCGAGTCTCTAAAATAAGCTAACAAAATTCTTGCATCATCTCAACAAGCTAGCCCACTTGTATGAATTGTTGAGTTCCTTAAACAAGCTAGTAAATATGTTGTGCATATTTTTGGATTCGTTTGACGAGCTACCACCTTTGCTGTGTCATGTATCAACAAAAGGCATTCTAATTAGAAGCAGATGCAAGTACCAATATAATACAGAGTCATGGAAGTATAGAGAATACAAATGGTGACAACATTCGATATGCTGTATGTAAAATTCATTTGTTGTGGCTAGCGAAAAAGGATGACCTTTGATCCTAATACATTAATTAGGCACGCAAAAAAAATAAAATGAAGGCTCGTCAATATTTAAAGAATGTTTATGTTTATTCATAATATCCGTTTCAGGGGACCTTTTTCTCGATAGTGTGAATGTGGCACGGGAACCATACTGATGGGCAGGGGAACCGTACTGTTGAATCGCTGTCCCTAATTTTAGATTTTCTATCGCACTCAGCGTCTGAAAGTCTTCTCATGTTTACGTACTGACTACTTTCTGTCGAGCGGCTTTTACACACAGATATA
Source organism: Hermodice carunculata (assembly GCA_964020975.1). Taxonomy (NCBI): domain Eukaryota; kingdom Metazoa; phylum Annelida; class Polychaeta; order Eunicida; family Amphinomidae; genus Hermodice; species Hermodice carunculata. The sequence continues at coordinate 618,399 of CAXHWN010001605.1, read as the reverse complement.
TAAAAAAAATACAACCAATTGTAGTTGCAGCTGGGATTGGAAGATGATGCCACAAGTTCTGGGTCTTTAATTGAAAAAATCGATAGGCAACCCTATTATCAAAGTTGCGCAGGTATTAGTTCGTTACGTTTTAATAAAGAAAAGCTACGTGAAAGAAAGAGTTTCCATAAGCTCAAACCAGTTGGTTTAAACATATTTTATTGAAGCAATTAGGAAACAGGGCGGTGCTTCAAACCAGTTGCGGCAGTACATCCAACGCGCAGCCACTGTTGCGAAGAAATATAAGAAAATATATGTAGCATACAATTAACAGTACCGGAGTTACAGTCTAGGTCTTGTAACCGGACCAGTACAGGCTATATATTAAATTATAAAAAAATATTGTTATTTTTGAAGACAAAAATAAATAAAATGAAAGAAAAAAGTCGGTACAGGAAAGACGCTAACCCAATTTTGTGGCATCTGACGAAGAATAAACACGCAGCGTTTTAATAATTGTCAGTGGCAGCTGGTAGTAAAATGCAACATCTAAGTTCTAACAACCACCAAAGAAAATAAATACTATATTGCTCTACTTAAATCAACAAAGCAAACGATTCAGTTGTATACATCAACGTTTCAAGTCTACCGCGTTATACATATCGCAGAGTTATAGCATATAAAACTTCACTTTGTGCGTCAAAAAATCGCTTCAGGGTTCAAAAGCAAGGCATCATTTCCCCTAAAGTATATACTATTAATTTGATGGCTGATAAATTTTTCATGCTGATTCAAATAAAAAAAAAACACGTCCGTATATTGTATCACTTTGATCCGCATCTAAGAGTGACTGGATATTTACATTATTTTATTTTTTCTCTTTGCTGTTTGTGTTAAACCACAAGCTAAATATTTTGCATTGACTCCTGCCAAGATATTGCTTTTTCTGTGTTAATTACTAGTATTATTTCAGTTGTTGACTAATTAATTCTCTTACGTTTGTCAAGGTATCTCATAAGGTCAGCCGAGTTTCTATCTATTATGTCTCATGTTTACGTATATTATTTAACGGTAAAGGAAACGTCATCCTGAAGTGTTACTTACAACTTTTTATTTCGATTGGATTTTTCGTTTCAGGTCTAGAAGCAGAGAATAAAGCTCACATAGAACGACTCAATGGAGTCTCTTGGCGTTAACATGTGATCTTATCACATAATACACAATTATCACCAAAGTAAGTGCACCTTTTACTGTTCATGATGGAATCTGCTTGGAAAACACACCCACACTTAGTAAGGAATATTATGCTTTACGTTATATAACGGGTAACAGGTTCACATAGTTTATCCTTTGGGTGCTAACATTGGTCAATGTTAGCGTACCTTTACTACGAATACAAAAAAAGTTCACTAATAATGAGACTCGAAGGAAATCAAACCACCTTGCCATAATTTTTAACTTTTGAAATCAGATGCCCCCCAGGAAATCTACTGGCACAAAATAAAATCTTTTGGATCTTAGAAATTTTACTGTATTTTGCTACCTTTTAATGTTAATGACTGGGGTCATTTACTTGCATATGCTAGTTTCATTGTTGTGTTCCATAACTTTACTAATGCCTATGAATTACTACACGTAAGATAGACCGTTCTACGTATTTCGTCACGCTTCTTGTTGTAATAGTACACACAGACCAAATAGGGGTTATGCCTTTGGTGCAAGTTGTTAAACGAATTTCGACTTAATTGGCATGGGACACAGTCAGTATTTTACTGGTGGTCACAAGAGTAAAATATAGAATGGAACCATGATAACGAAACGTGCACAAGGTACTTATGTTTCATTAGACGTCTTTTGATTTTGGATCAATAAGGAGGTTAATCAATTTTCCATTATTCAAAATGTTTTAATAATAACGTGCTGACACATATGTAAGTATTCCGACATTAGATGCCAAAGGGTCCAAATTGCATTAAGACCTTGACGAAGTTTCTGACAAATGGGAATAGATTCTATTATCGTTTCTTGATCTTCATTCAACTTGACTATTTTTTTCCTAATTACATTAGTGCTTATGTAGTTAAATCTGCAGCAAAGCATGAGCTTTCACGAGTTAGCAGTGGGTCTGTAGGTTACTGATTTAATACAAAGAACAGGAGTACCTTCGTCGCCAGGACGCAAAAAGACATCACAGTGTGCTCATTGTACTTGCAACTTAGGGTTCCTTGTGTCGTGCAACCTCCTTAATACGAATGGGTTCCTTGCAGACAAAAGTGACCGATACAGGACCTCTACTGGGTGCCTCAGTATGACCATAAGCATGCAGGGCGTGCGAGATCAGAACGAGAAAAGAGACGTTGTAAATAATAACACGGACAACAGGTCCGAAGGCGGGCAGTCTGCAAGCATTCGCTGTTTTCACAACGGGACAGACCAAGAGTGAGTCGCAAGTTACAGTTTATTGTCGTGATAGTAGGTGCTGTATCAAAGGCCTGTAGACTGCCTTTTGGTCTGCCATATATCAGTAGTTTGCAGGACAAGAAAGTTTGGTAAAATACATCGTCATAAAAATAAACAATTTAAAATTAATGGAGAGTATCCTACATCAGGCTCACTGATCATTTTATGATGTCATATGACATATTTATAGATTACAATACCATCTGTCCAAGAGCAAACTGTCAAAAATTGATGGACAAATGATAAAAGACTATGGGCCATATGTTTAAGCAGGAAAAAGGTTGATCTGTAAGTTTCTGTTAAAATCATTTTTCGGCGCCCAATAAATTTGGCTACAAGAAGTTCACTAAAAAGCCTGCTCTTTTAACATTAACACAAACTGCTTTTTTAAATTGGGGGAAAACATTTATGACAACGAAGGCGATAGGGCTCTGATATTCAGGGCAGGCGGAAATGTTAATGTTGAACTGGTGGGTTGTTTATTATTCTACAATATAATGATGTCAAATCGGGGGCATGGAATAGATTTTGTTCTCCTTGTGGTATTTTACGGTGTACCAATTTATTTTTGGTTTCATTATTAATCGATCTTTTGTTCCTTATTACAATAATCGACCTTTTGTTTCCCTGGGTTTTCAAGGTCTTGGTGACCAAGCATTAAAACATAAGGTGGAATCATTTGATTAAGACCATATAAGTGACAGGAAAAATGTGGACTGGATATGGGATATAATTTTGTTCGAACATACATAAAATGGGAGTGTAAATCGGTGGTCTGGATATAGAAATGGTCTTTTTGCGGAGATGGGCAGATGACGCTGTATTTCTTATTTTTGCTAATATGGGGTCATTTTTCTCAGTTTGGATGGCTCACAGTTTTTCAGTAAGATGAAGCCAAATATTAACCTTTGTCTGGGCAGCGAACTCCTGGCAATCTGCTTATTTATTTTTCCTAATTTTGGAAGCACTAAAAACGGATGTTGTTTTTCATACATTGCATTTGGCGACCTGCATATGCTAGAAACAGGGTTTTAATTTCCTGCTTTTGCTACATTACAATAAATGCGTCACTTTCTGGCAATGGTGACGTAGGTAACTACATTATTTTGGTGTGTCCTAGGTACCTTTTTGATTTAGGAAGATCGAATACAAGGTAATTAAAAACATTTCTTACTTAATCAAAAGAAATTGTTTGTTAAATTAAGGCGAATGCATGCTGAGACATAGAGCCAGATGAGATACTTCTTTATCGCTTTTCAACTGAGACAAGAACAAGTTAAAGATTGCTTCCTCAGCCGCTAGGCGCGCAGCATGAACCACAAGTGGATTTTGGAGGCTGTTGTCTATTCCTGATGCACCCAGCTACTTTCATACAAACGCTTTTAATGAAATTACCCTTGCTGATAAAATTTGAGACAAAAAAAGACAGGATTGGAGAAATGTCAAACTGATGAATGAATAGAAGGGAGCTACTAAAAATAAAGGAACGGCCATAGGATAATTGAAATATGCGAAGAGTATACAGAGTATAAAGCACTGGATATTGCGGGTAGTTTTATACGCCAGGTGTAGCAAATTGGTTTTGTCTGGACATTAAAACCGTTTGAATGGGTGACGAAGGCTGTCCTTAGGCCATGGTTTTATTTTTTAACTTTAACAAAGATTAGTACTATAAATTAACCTCTGACCACAAGAATAGGTATTTATTTATCTTTTGGTTTATGCCTGCATTCCTAGATATTACTTTATGGGTGCACGCGAAAGATAGATCTGAGTTTATCTTACATTCATTCATTTATTTATTCATTTTTGTCCACATCTTTTCAAGTATTTCGTTTTAAAAAAGTGAACTTTGTCAAATGCTTATTTTCTGGTGTGTGTGTGTATAACACAAGCATCAGACTACCAGAAATAGTATCTGGAGGGTTAATTAAGGGTATTGACATCCTTTTTTTGGATTATACAATGTATGAAAATAACATTGATTATTATATAGACCCCCGTGAATTAATAAAAAAAGTTATCCTTCCTAGGGGCAGAATTACACGAGCCGTAGTGGTTTAGCACTCAATACATTGAACAGCATACCAGAAAATGAAACTTGTGGGACAAATGACAAGAATACTTTTGTGGTTATGTGTATATTTAGTATAAAAACGAGCCCATTCTTTAGTAAAATTTCCTTAACTGATGTTTGGAGTCAAATGGTAAGGACTAATCAAGAGCTTGGAAGGCTGATCAAAATAGTCTTTCGTCTTCCATTTAATTGTGAAAGTGAAGCCCAAAGTACTGGTTTTTGCTTTATTTTCATTGTTGGACTAGTGTCTTTTTGTTCAGAACCACTTCCTGGGAGTCTCTGGCCTATTCTGCACTCCGAACTTTTTACTCTCCCTAAGCTAACCTGCCCCTGTCTAACCTATACAGGCCTACATATGGAAGTACTTTTGTCCATATTGCGCACGTTCCTCTATAGTATTTTGATATAGGCTGTATTAGCCCAAATAGATTAGAGGGTCATTCTGCTGGTTACTACTCAGAATATGTTTCCAAGCCTATACCCGCACATATCTCTCTGAGTAGGGACTCCTTGTCTAAGCTAAATCTTCAGTTAAGACAACCCACTTAATAATGAATAAATATGAACGTGGTGAATGATGAATTAGCTAAATACGTGAAGTTTAGCTTATAAATGCAGAGCTTTATTATGAAAGAAGAATACCTGTCAAACCAAACATCATTACTAAATTTGTATGGCACAAGTTCAGATAAGATCAATTTGACTCACCCCTGAACCAGTATGTACCCTATCTAACTGGATAGCTCATCTTGGTTAAACCACCTGCCAGTGTATAACTGAAGAAGAAACAAACTGGGGCATTATATTCAGTCCCAGTAATTGTAAAATAAACAGTTGCAGCTAGTTTTAATTTCACTATTTTGGACATATTTCCAATTCAAACAATGTTAAAATAGTATTTCACTGCGTTTTTATTTTCGCGATTTTCTGTCATCAGCGAAATTGAGGAAATTATGAATACAGCGAAATTAAAGCAAATTACAGTAGTCATAAGCAAAGCGATATCAGCAGAACATCATGGGAGGGCTTTCGACATAAGCTCGTGTTGTAGTATAATGACGGTGCAATGAGTGCATACCTCTACGTTTATAGTAAGCTTCAGTGACAACACTTGTTTCCCATGTTTGCGGAAGACACCGTATTGCATAACGGTTTTGACGAACTCCCGTCTCTGACAGCCCAATTATATATATCACACGGTACTGGTGCATCTGGCCCGCGGCTTAATGACCGTACTCAACTCTTCACACGAAGGTCATAAATACTTGTTCAGCTTTGGGTAACAACATAGGCTGTTTTGTTCTCTCTCTCTCTCTCTCTCTCTCTCTCTCTCTCTCTCTCTCTCTCTCTCTCTCCCCGAGCAGTGACCAAGTAGCAGAATTTTAAGTAGCAGAATTTCTACTGTTCCACAGGGCCAGTGCTTAAACACTTTTCCTGGCCCAGCTCAAAATTTACCAAGTCCAGCCAAAATAGCATTATATGCAGGTGTTCATGTGTGTAATATAGCGATTCGTTTAAGACCACTTTTTGTTGACCTTTATAAGGATGGAAATAATCTATTATTTCCCCAAGTTTGAATGATTTGGGCGTAAAATTGACCCAGATCAACAGTCACAGTTGTGTCATTCCAGCCTTTTTCTGGCTCGGCGATGTTTTCTCATCTATGGGGTCGTCGTCACGCTGTTAGGGATGGTAGTCCCCATCAAAGAGGCCCTGGGAGATGACACCGCGCACGGGGAATTTATAGAGGTAAGCAAGTAATTTGTTCCCTAATAACGGGACGGGACGGGACGGGTCGGGGCGGAGCGGGGCGGGACGGGTCGGGTCGGGGCGGGACGGGTCGGGGCGGGACGGGGCAGGACGAAAGTAAGTAAATAAGTAAAATAATCAAAAGATAAATCAAAACAAGTGCCAAATTCTATTTACATTGAAACCTATAAACTTTGACACTTTAAGCGTCAGTAGAACAGTTCACATCAGACAAGTGCCGAAAATTGGCAGGTTTCCGTGATATGACTACAGTACAAATGTCCAGTCCTGGGCAATATGGTCCATAGATCGAGGGGGGGGGGGGTGTCAACAAGGAGAGATTTTGATGTACATACATACAGATAGTTTAATACACGAACGTATGAATGTAAAAAAAAAACCGAGTAAATAGATATCAATATGTCAATCGATCACTTCACCTACCAAGAAAACAAGCTTCTACTCACTCACTCTCACTCACTCACTCACTCACTCACTCACTCACTCACTCAAACACTCACTCACTCAAACCAACAATCAATCAATCAACCGAGAGTTCGGGAAAATAGAAAGGCTATCAGCCTAGCGCACAGACAGTCAGTAAACCTGATAAAATGAAGACTTTCAAAGTACTATATACATTAGCTCTTTCGTTGCCAATTTGGAGCAAAATTGATGTGCTGTGAATAAACATAACGGTGCTAGAACTTTCATTCAAGTAACAGCATGCCTAAATTTGCAGGGACCAGGACAGTAGTCCATTTAGCAGCTTCCCTCGGCGCGTACATGGATCTAAATGTCGCCGAGGCAAGGTGTCGACTACATTAAATGGCGAGAGGGGCTAATGTAGGTCCCGCTTAATCCCCGATCGTTTTTGATGTAAAAGTAATGGAAATCAAAGCATGACACCTAAACAGTTAAACTTTGTCTGCAGTCATTTGGTATATTCTTCCAGGCTTTTCACATGGTACTCTTTATTTGCTCGATAACGTTCCTGGCGTACCTACAAGTCTACCTTTTGCCGGCCCAGAAGAAGGCACAGACAGGTGACGTGGAGAAAAACGATGCCGTCAGTTATAACAACTCGGCGTGTACAACGGAGGACGAAAAAAATGACGTAAGCCTCACGTACGCTAATGGCCATCTGCCGCAAGATACACACATTCACAAAGGATCAGACAGGCGGAGTTCGATAAAAAGCACATGTAGAATAAATAAATTGCCGCTAAGCAGGGAGCTGAGCACAGATACAACAGTGTCCAGTGTGACTGTGGAGGACGGTATAGGAGAAGTGACCTTGAAGCGCATCAAGGGATCGAACTTCTACCTGAGACTTGGAGCTGTGGGTAAGTCATATATCTATAAATTGCATGTGTAACTGTGGGCTCGTTGATATAACGTCGTATCAAGCCGCACTTAAAAGAACAGAATTTTTGCCTGGAGAAGCATTGGGACGTTTGTCTCTCCACGGGCTCTACGGTTGCTATATATTGCCTGTTTCCCCACTACACAGTGACAGCCTTATTACCCTTGTTGCCCATGTAAGCTGCTGGATTCTGTCTTCCGCCCCACTCCACAATCTAAAGCGTTTTTGTGGTGCGATTCCAGAAGAAAATCGGGCGGGTGGTGCTGATAATTCAGGGCAATAACAAACTTTATCTTTATCATATGCGTACAAAACCTTCACATGTTACTAATAGGAACCGATCGGCCATATTGCCCTGAATGACCCATTCACTGTGTAGCCAGATGATCCTGGTTCAACCAGCGATATTTGACGTCATGTTATGACGTCTGCCAATGTGGCAATCCAAATGGAATCAATCCAATAGGGACGAGTAAAATTGAAGGTTTTGAACCCAATCTGCAGAGGGCACGTCAGTCAGAGGGACTAGGGTTTCGTTTTCCCAATAGCTTCCATTAAAATTTTTATCTTAATAGCTTTACGACTGCTTTGTGTATCATATGCATGTTCTTTTTTCATCGGGGCATGTAGATGAAATTTTCATAAATTGTCCTTGTCTCAGCAATAAAGGTAACCAGTTTACCAGAAGTTTCTTTTATAAAAGTTCCATTGATCATACAGAGCTCTTGTCCACAAGAATATGTATTTTGGGCTTTGTGCTCAACTAAATACACGATATACTGTCGCTGAGTCAAACAATAACCTTCACTCTTTACGTGGACACTGTCACATGGATATGTCGTATTGTTGTCTTGATTTGAAGTAATAATATGTAACCTTTTTCGGGGGTGGGGTAGGGGCTGCTTCTCACTACTAGTATACAGTGCATTTCTATTCACCGTGTTGGCATGTTGCAGGCTCTTTATTCTCCATACTTTTTTTACAGTCATCAGGCGTAAAGTTTCTTATTTTCCGTACCTTATACCAGGCCAAAATCATGACTTGTACGGGCGTAATGGGAGCCCCCGGTCCCCTATTTATTTTTTGAAGTTCTTAGTCGTTCTCTGGCGGTAATACCAGTCACATGATGATAAGAATGGCGGCAGCTTTCCTGCCACCACGATTTCGTATTATCCTGCCTCTATTAGGTTGATAGAAGGTATTCATTTGCACTAGAATCCTGTGCTGCCACCTAGGCTGCAGCAGGAAACTAGAGACGAAAGCGGAACGTGTAATGCCTGAAACTGGGTCAAATGAGCTTCTATGATAAAATAACAACTTCAGTAAGCAAGAGGCTTAGGAAAAGTCATTCACTACGCTTCAAAGCATACAAGATCCTAAGCATATTTACAGTATTTTATTTGTTTGTTATAAAAGTGTTATTTTTGAATGGTACAACAGCATTATACCATATAACAATCACAAAATAGTACCTGGTGACTAATGCATTTTTTGTTCGTGTTCTTGTTTTCAGGATTTGGTGTCGGTGGAATGATATATAATGGCTTAAATCTGACAGCACATATTCTTCACCCAGAGTCTCGTTGTGGGAGTGTCTTAGCACCATATGATGACGTACTACACATGGTTTTTAATTTTCTTCAGACCTACTTCATCTTTAAGAATTCACAGGTACGTAAGTGGGACCGAAAAGGAAATATCCACATGAGTACCGCTGCTTCTTTAAAATTTGACCAAGTTAAATTTAGATCCACATGTATCTTCGACACTTAAAAACCTGAACTAAAGTGCTCATTTTTTCGAAAGTTATCTCTAATAAATAATTGAAGTATACATAAAACACTTTTTGCCGAGACTTGTGAAGCATTACATTCTTTGTCATCTACATTTTAGCCACACTTTGATTTTATTCATGATTGGAGTTGTAAAAGATTAATATTTAATGGTCAAAATGAAGATTGCAATGGATATAGCTGAAAAACAATACGGAGATTTTAGCAGCGCTTCGTGTCTGTGTATCAGCAAATTATGATGACACTGGTACTACACGGTCATGGTTACATAATGCTTTTATGCGTGTATGATGCGTGTGGCCTTACATCGTCTATGATGATTCAGTATATATTTATTTTTGCACTTGTACTAAGACATTATTATCGATTGTAAACTAGACAGTGTAAAGTAACCTTGCTGATGATCTCTGCAGTCCATACGTGACCTGTTACGTACACTCTTTCAGGGCTCAACACAACAAAAGTAGAACTCACCTGGACAGCGATAATTATTCCAGGTTTATCATACAATAAAACTTGCTCTAAAAGCTACCTCTCGTAGGAGACCATATTTGTTACTTAATATTTCTCTTTTCAGAGACTAGACTGTCATTTCCTTGTTGATTTACTTGCAATTACAGACCACTTGTCATATGTGACCACTTTTGTTTGGCATTAAGGATGGTCGTAAATAGCAAGTACCATCGAATTTCAAAGTCCTCGTTAAAAAACTTTCGTTAGAGTTCCAGTATCGCCCATCTTTCCAGAAAGGGACATGTTAGTTCAAGTTACTAGAGGTGGCGTCCGAAGTGCGCCGTGGAAACCTCAAGCTATAAATTGGCGCCGAAAGAGTTCAAACACGTAACCCTTCACATCATTAAGAGGACTGTACCACGGTTTTTTTATAGTATGAAAAAAAATGGGCGATTTTTTTTTTTACGTAAAAAAAATATGCGGCGAGATTACTGTTTATATTTTCAATATTTCATATACTTTTGATTGTTTCAGGAGGCAAATGTAAAGTCATAATGTACCAATTTTTTGCTTGTTCTCTTAACAAAAGGCTGCGGTATTTTTGACTTTCCAGGCTTGCATAACGAAACAGCAGACATTGGTGTTCTTCGGTCTCGTACACATCATGGCCACCAACATGTGTGTCTGGCTACGCACTATTATAATGGATGCCATTGAAGCCATTTATCACCATACTGAGCACGAGCACGGCTCAAACCACACGACTTCAGACGGTACGCGTTCTGTCACATATGAATAATGACCAGGCCATAAAACATGGACAGGATTGCTACAATCAAGTCATGACACCCAGTGGTCCACTTTAGAATGCAACGTGCCGTGTTTAAAACATCAACAACTTAACTGACATTTTTGTTTTTTGCTCTTTGATTGAGTGCCGCGCTCATATAATTGCGAGGCGGTATGCTCTGTAATATTTTCCAATGGCAGTGAAAATAGTAACGACCACGACAAGAATAACAACAACAATACTAATACTAATGCTAACTAATAATACTTAAAGCTTCTACACAATGAAGGAAATCTAGGGTTCATTTTACAGTTAGACTATGTATACCGTCTATTTGAACAAGGACGCGCACGTTGCGTGTCATACAGTCACTGACAATGTATTCACTATTTAAGGTTGTATGTCCCTATGTGCGCACTTTTGAGAAAAAAAAAAGACCCCCAAAGTTTTCAAAAGTAGAATCATTATCATCTGTTACAAGTAATTTTCTTTCCAACAAGATTGGGACCTAAATTTATTGGCTAATTGTTAAAAGTCGTTCTTGCTTATGAACATTTTTATATCTATTTTGCAGACCATTCTCTGATGAACGGTAACGCAGGACGAGAGACTTGTTTCAAAAACACACCAGGATACATAAAAACAGCCTCACCGTATTTGTTCCCGTGTATCATTGAATACAGTCTTATTTCTGCTAGCGTGATATATCGCGTGGCGAGTCACGTGGGTTATAAGCCCATTGTAATCACGCCACAAGAAGCAGCTGAAGAAAACGAAGCGACAAACGAAGCAGATGCCACATTACCTGTGCATCATGGTGTGTTTTCTTACGCCCAGTGCGAAAAAGCCAACAAGGGCGTATTTGCGGGATTAATAATTCTAGTGTCCACCATTGTGGTCTCCATTTTGTTTTTCATGTTTCTGCAGCATGGAGATTCCCCAGATTGGGATCTAGCAATGACTACGGTGGATACGTATCAAATCATATTACTCGTCATGATGATTGCCTCAATTCTGGTTTGTTTCTACAGAATGACTGGGATGAGGTCGATCAAAAGTGATGACGACTTCATAGAGGGCGTGGTGCTGGTGGTAGCCTTTTCAGGCCTTGTTATGTACAATATGTTTACCATACTCGCAGCTTTTTACAGAATAAATGAGCATCGCACGGTCAGTGTTTTAGAAGGCGTCTCATCTTTGTGTTCCGCCATTCAAGGATGTTTGCAAACTTTGTTTATGTTGAAATATCTTATGAAAAGAGCTTCAACGAGACATCACGTGGAGGAAAAGCCTGGCCGTGGCATGGTCACATTTCTAATACTTTGCAATGTAGCTCTGTGGGGCATCAACACCTTTCTTGAGAAGGAATCAAACGCTAACCTGATCGAAAGAGAGTTTTACGGACCTGTCGCTTGGAATCTTATTGGGCATATATCTTTACCATTATACATTTACTATCGTTTTCATTCAAGTGCAATACTTGCAGAAATATGGCATGAAGCCTTCCATGACTGCAAAACACCTTAATTCCAAATTTCTGTGTTGGCTTTTCGCAGGTGTGTTAAACCTAGCCAGTGACAACAATATACTCTATACCATTTGTAAGTGAATTCGAACACACTGTTTATTTACCGATTAATTAGTAGACGACGTTGATATTTAAACTGAAAAAAATATCAGGGAATGCATCCAGATCTGATAAAATGGTTCGGTACTTTGCAGACGGAATTGTCTGCAATAGAACATGACTCCTGCGTGTGGCATTGCGGTTAATGTTCCTCTGGTAGGCACCTGTTGCAAATGGAGACAAAACCTGCTTCTTTTATTGGTTGAAAATGTTCTACAAGAGAATGCTGGTGCTGCCACCAAGCAGAATAGCATATCTGACATGTCCTGTTGTTGATGAAGTCGGAAACTAGAGGTCATAGTGGCATGTAGAACACCAAAGCTCGAGTCATGATCTCATGTTGCTGAGATAGTTCAAACACGAAGGGATAGTCCATATTACATCAAAGAGTTCGACAGTATTCGCTATTAACCCTCTGGAGTCAACAGCTTTCTTCAACGTCGTCTTTGTACATTAAGCCCAAAGTTTGACAAGGAAAGCTATTGAATAGTTGCATATAATTTATTCTGACGCAAGAAAAAAACAACAGACGACTTTTACGACACTGGACGTTTTCTGGTAATTTTCATTGTGAAACGTTCATGCCGATACGTCGGCGTTAGGTCTGTTGGGTTCAACAAGGATATGCTTAATATTTCTTTGAAGATTTTTTTTCATATTATCTCAGTACTGTCAGTTTTTGTCAAAAAGATTTCGCTAAGCTAAACTTTAAATTTTAAATAAGGGCCAATTCATTTTTTTTCTCATTTTAAGACCATTGATTGCTGGTAAATAGAAATTTTATTGTACTCATTTCGACTGTTTTATGTTGTTTGATTTTGTAGTTAGTAATTTGTGCGATATATATATATATATATATATATATATATATATATATATATATATATATATATATATATATATATATATATATATATATATATATATATATATATATATATACATATATATATATATGTATATGTATATATACACATATATATATATATATAGATATATTCTGTATACTTGTTTTATGTGTTTTATGTGTATATTATTTTATTTTTCTTCTCATCCATGTTTACATAATTTATTGTTGAATAGACAGGACTAAGATAAAATGGCACAGAAATAATAATAAAACTTTTTATCTGAAGTATGGGGAATAATACTATATGTATGTAAATTGGGCGATGCAATTGTAACTGTAGCTCCAGTATAGTTAGGTGTTGTTCTCTCATTTTCACATGAACACGAAATTGAGTGCATATCATGATATTAGGATTATGACTATGCGTAACATTATGACGTAATGTGCTTGCCTAAATGAGACTTTTATCTTCAGTTTGCTCTCACAACTGTTATATAAGTAACACAATGCCGATATAGATATGTATAACTACCATAAACCGGAAACCGGATGTACATGTATATAGTTACAATATCAATTTACCGACAGCTTCGAATGCCAAGAAAAGCAGCGAGTGATTCTACCAAAACGCTGGTAATGTTGGGCACAGACTCCCCCCAGACAATGGGTGTTGTACAAATCTATAGAACCTCCTTCCCTTGTCAGGTACCGTGAATACATGTGTAGATACATAAATTACAAATATTTACGCAACTGCAGATACTTTCTGTTAAACACCGTGCTGTTTTATTACGCAGCATTGGTTTTGCTTGACATAAGAGAAGCAAAGCGCACGATTTTACAGCAGTGTATTCACAAGTGATAGGTATCCAACCAATGTAATAAAACACTGTCAACGTTAACACATTGTGTTATGCGCCCTCAGGGTAACTTTCCCGCGGCAGCTTTGCATTTCCCCGCGCAAACAAGTCGGCAATGACCGTTCATGCTGTTTATTCACCGTTCGTAAATTTTGCTTTCGGTCTTTTCGAAGACAGTTTTTTTTTAAATATCGATTAAACCCTTGGCATTCCTCGAAAGCTAAGTGCATGCAAGAAAAATGTCCGAAGAAAAAACTAACAGGCCCGGGTGACAGGCCAATGGTTAAGCAGCAAGTGAAGCACCAAAGTTGGCTGCGTCCAGTCCCTCTTGTCTGCATATTCTGTGTCTGCAGTACAAGACATGCATTTTATTTTTCCCGCCATAAAGCACTTCTGTCAATCCGGGAGGACGCACGGGCTTATCGCTGTCACAGACAGGACTAGGTACCCCTTTCTCATAAAATTAGTGTCTTTTCGAGAAATTTAAGTTTACAAATGCCAAAGTCATATTAATTTAGTGTTTCCTATGTTGATTACAAGAATAAATGCGCGTCTGCCTTTACTAAGTATTCCTTATTTCCCAAATATTAGTAATATCTCGCTTCCCTGCACCGGCAGCGACCGTCATCTCACCAGGCGAGACTATGGTCACCAAGGCAACCAGGTATGCAGCGGGAAATTAATATGCATGCCTCGTATTACTATGTTGATGACGTGTTACCGGGAGTGGATCAAAGGCATCTGATACCACCTAACGGGGTACAACTGAACTAAAACGTTGGTATTTGTTACCCGGGTGTCCGAAATATCGGGTATTTACATAACCCAAATGCGCGTTTTGCCAAGAATGTCTTCACACACACCCTTGCAATTTCGACGACTTGAAAGGGTGCTTTCGAGCAAGCGCTGGTTCTGATATTTGGGTGGAACAGTTGGTGCATATGCATGTACATGGATGACAAGGTGCACGTTCTTTGAACTAGTTGCAGTATATCTTTACCTGCTTGACTACAAACTACTACCGCAGTGTGCTCCTCATGTCACCATACGCAGCTTTTGTCCAAAGGTTTGTTAATGTTTTAATTTGACTGCGGTACTTGGGTACCGGAATCAAGAATTTAGTACACGAGAAAACGAAATACCGAGTACCCAACCATGCTCAAAACTGAACCCTTCTCAGGTTATATGTTTTTCCTGTTTTATTTGCAGCTTCATTCCACCCAAATATTCGGAGTAGGAAAACTTATTCTTCCTCTGTTGGACTTGAAACCGTCTTATCCGTCTTTGACGTGATCGTAAATTGATATAATTTTGTCCATAATTAAAATTAAAGGTCCAGATATTGGCCAAGAAGGGTAACCGATGCAAAAAATGCTATGCAGAGCATATCACGCTTGTAATATAATATTTGAGTAAATCTAAAATATTGGTTTTTACTGATTTTTGTTTATTGTCGCGGCAGCAATATCTGCCCGCGACGTAAATAACGCGACCTCAGTTTTTCGGGGGTGGGGCTAATTATTCTGGTTATAATTTTAATGATTACTGTGAATAGTCATAAACTTTTTAAGTTGATTATGCATACATTGGAATATACCTAGGGATGGCATTTAGCGATTGATTATGTAAATTATAAAATGATGTCATTGGTTTGAAAAAAGAATGCACATAGAGGCTATGCAATTGGTAAAGTTTGATGTGTTCTGTTGTTGGTATAGTATCTCAAGTACCAGTACCAACAACGACAAACTGTACATAGTACATATATTGATAATCGTATGTTACATTAGGTATCGGGAGACATGTGGACATCTATGGGTACATGCATTCTTGCACTCTGTAAATGGTAACCAGCATAATCTCGAGTGCTGTTAGAGTTTACCACGGAGCTACTATAGTAGCTCCATGAGTTACTCAGCACAGCAGTGTCTTATGTGTATGTCAGACGGTACCCTGCAAGGTACGGAGTAGTATATATTATGAGGTTCTCTCCACCGTACCCAAGGATTTATATTATGATGTACTCTGCACGGTACCAAAATATATCCTTAAGTATTAGGCACGGTATTGTTTGCTGTTACTATGAGATATTCTGTGCGGTACTGTATAAAATCTACTATGACGTGCATCACTGATGTATACTGCGCACCACGAAAAACACATGACGTGTCAGACATTGTTTGAAAGCATTTCGTGTTTTTATCTGTTGGTTGTAGTGTTACGAAACAGAACGATTATGCGCTAAAAACATCCCAAGATACCATATTTATATTTACTTACACAACCGTAAAAAAAGGAATATGTATTTCTGTTTTTGACTACGTGTGCCAAGGTGACAACACCATATTTAGACTTTGGACCACCATATCAGCTTTAGAATACCTTGGTGGGAATCACAAATACTATTAATACCACAGGCGCTCCACAGCCATGACCTTTCAAACCAAAGGCCATTCAAAAACAAGCTTTGTAACATGAGCAATTTGGAGTTCAAAGGGCTTTTTATTTGAAAACAGAGGTCTTTAAAGAACAAGCCCTCTAATATTAATCGTTGAGAGTTCAAAAGAGTTTCAGGTTTTGAAAGTATTTGGTGAATTTGACACCGATATGTAGATGAAAAGGTGCAATGGTAGTGTTCCCCCCAAAAATAGCAATGTTGTTCATTATATTAGGATCAACTATCTGGAAAAGAATCCCATTATATGTTTCAATATGACCAATGAAATATTTAAGCTGAAAGAAAAAAATCGTTCCACTGTACTTTAAAAATATCACACTCTCTGGAATTAGGAGCGATTTATGTATTCTAGTGTGAAAACTTAACACATGCTTTGAATTTAAATTAAAATCAAAAATTAAATTTATATCGATGAAATTCAAAGCAGTCAGTCTTCGAATACTTCACATTTCTCCATTGTTCTACCAATTTGTTGATTGATTCGCGATGTACTGCCTGTGGCCGAACCATTTTTGTAGGTCTGCTATTTATATCCCTCTGGCCAACCTGTCAAACCTTTGTAAAAACATGTGTACTGATTTAGCCCGAGTACCTCAGCTGAAATTGCTTGGGTACCACTTGTAACCGAAAACCGTGAAGCTTGAGAGTTAAACAATGAAACATGTGCTTTGTAAAATATTTTCAGTGCCATGGTCATAAAGTGTTTTCAGTGGTGCACACTTGAGAATAATTACATCGGTACTCGCAAATTGCTTTCGTGAGAATAAAGTATAGAACGTGCAGTCGGCTCTTCATTTAAAAAAAAAAACAAATACAGCATACACGCATGTACTCTGTAATTTTAATTATAAAAATTGTAAAATACCATCTAAGGCTTTGTACCAGAGGTTACCGATGGTCTTTACTAGCCATCAAGACGAGGACCTCTGAATTCACTTACAAAGTACTATTGTAATGTTCATGATCTATAACAGCAAGATAAATGTAGGATGAGTTTATTGCACGAGCAATTATATCTAGATGAAATATTAAATTTTGGTCACATATGTTTATAATAGAAATCATGAGACATTTGATGTTTCTACACTCAACAGTTTCAGAGATATTTATTTCGGGATGGTGGGGTTAAATTATACAGGAAAATAACGAGGCGACCTACAATTCAGCCCCCAGAAGATTAAAGCGACACTTAGAGGATAATATATGACCTAACTGATGGTTGCTTTGTCGTTCTGTGGCTGTTATGTATGTATGTATATATATATATATATATATATATATATATATATATATATATATATATATATATATATATATATATATATATATGATTGTGTATATCATTGTCTTGTGATTCACGCACAGTATGTAAAACTGAAACATGTTCTTTCCTATAGTTGTTTTGTGGCCAAATCGTGGTATTACACGATCACATTCAACTTTTAATCCTTCTTATCGGGACAAACGGGCAGGAGAGATGGGCTTTTCCAAGTCTAACAGGATATATTTTTGTTTTAGGTTGTATCCAAGAGAGAAAAAGAGTGATGTCTACAGTGCAAACGTGGTAAATAAATGCTGCTTTATGCGAAATATATAATTATACCTGCTGTTGTGGAGACCAGAATAAATCGGGAATTGATTTTCATGACATAGATATTAGCAAAGCGTGGGCGTCAACTTTCAAAACTGATGGGGAATCTGCAGCTCACTAAATAGTTCAATTTATGCTGTTATCGCACCTGTATAAATTTCCAGTAAAGATAAACAGCGACTCATTGTAGATCTTTATGAATATATTGAGCCTAGGTTTCCCATGACTTACAGAAGAAGTGTCCATCCTGCCCTCATGCCACTCATGGGTATACATGGCACTATTTCTCCCCAGATTGACCATTAAGCTTGCGCAGCCAGCGCTAATTTAAATGGGGTTGGCCAAAAGGGAATTTGAATGAGTTCAGGCCTACTGGAAGGCCGTGGTTGAAGACATTGGTCTCGTAAGTGCCAGCACTTACGAGCAAAGAACTCTATCTCACAGAATATAGAGAGATTACTTATATTATGCTTGTAAAGAAAAAAATCAGTACCACTGCAATTTGGAGAATGTAGGAATGAATACGCTGTGTGAATCTGGGTTCATTGTGACGAGCAAAAATTGTCCACCACGAGCCGTTACATCATGTGCGACGCGCCCACGACGGGCTGATGTGTCATCATGTGCGACGCGCCAGCCTTTTAGTCTGGCATGAAAGTGCCTTAACCTGCAAACGATGTTTGGTACACAAACCTATGGCATTGAGTAACTTGTGACAGTCGACCAGGTTTTTTTTTTCTTGTGAA
>CAXHWN010001605.1:555400-599400 GCA_964020975.1 Hermodice carunculata | reverse complement strand
GTATCCAGAATTTAAGGTGACAAAATGTCAGGATGGCTTGTGCAACGATTCTATTCAAATGAAAGAGGTAAGCTGAGGCCTCCCGTGTGGAATAACAAGACAATTCAACATGCACCACAGTGCCATTTAATGTGATCGTATTTGGACCTGCCTGTCCCAAGGCCAAAGGCAGCAAGCTCCAGGGACCTAACTTCCCAAGAGATTGTTATGCACATACAATCTCTTGTCCGGTTTATTTACTGGAGCCACTACAAGTGATGGTCTTTCAAAGGAGGACTAAATATTCTGTACAGACATTTAAAATTTAAGCTCCCCACGTGGTTATTGTATTGGAGAGTTTGTAACTGTATGATGTGGTATGTACATGTATAAGGCTTTTGAAAATCATTCTTAATGCAGGTTTGCTAAATTTACTTGTACTGGGATAATGCGGTATTCATCACATGGCAATAAATTCGGTGTCCAGCATAATCTGTTTTCCGTATCTTCTTTTATACCCCCATGAGCCTTATTGGCTGCCAGGGTATTGACTGCGTCATGTGTGTGCATGCGTACGTCCTTCAGTTACCCTTGCAGACGCAATACCTTTTGAACAAATTGAGCTACTATCATGAAACCAGCACAGTAGAAGCATCTCATTTCAAACTTGGCTGATTTTGGCATTCAGTGACTTTGACCTATTATTAGGGTTACTAGAGGTTATCATATTTTCAACCGGGGCGAGGTGGTCCTGAACATGTTAAAGTCTTTTGGACCGTTACATTAACATTTTATGACACATCTTCTTCCATACAGTGTTAACGACCACAGATAATATGCCATGTTTGCAGTCCGGTCTTATTAATGATATAGGTGACCTGTATAGTACTGTTCGAAGTTTAAAACGCAAGTACTTACCAATTTGGTCGTATCAATGTGAAAAACGATTCAAGAAACTTCATTGTATATAATATTAGTTTTGGCCAGTGAGGAAGTGTTGCCAAAAAGAAGTAAGTGAAAGCCAACACAACGCACAAAAATACTTTCTGAGGTCAACGTTAGCCCAAGCCCCTATAAAGTAAAGTATGAATATACAAAAGATTCAGAAAAAGTTATAACATATACAAGAAAAACAGATATACCCCACTAAAAGTAATCGTTTTACTTCCAAACGCATAAAAGATACAATACGATAATAGAAGTGTGTATCAGGCGCTTAGAATCCATGAAGTTCGGTCAAAACGATCTCCACTATATTTCTATATTAATTAAATTCTGCAATATGGAAAAGCTGTCCTTCTAAAAGGTTGCACGTGTCTGTCTGTACAAACTCTGCAGCTCTCTCTAGATCAGTAAAAAGTATATAGATATAAAATATCAATAAACCAGCTTCAAAATCAAATAGTTATGCTACAAAGAATGATTAATATTACCACGAGTTCCATGAGCTCTTGGCGACAATTCCAATAATATGATACTATGTCGATATATATATATATATATATATATATATATATATATATATATATATATATATATATATATATATATACATATATATTTGTGTGTGTGTGTGTGTGTGTGTGTGTGTGTGTGTGTGGAATGGCGCAATCTCCATCCAATAAAGGCAACAAGGGTAGAACATTTATCACAAGCACTCAGCAAAGCACCAGGTGTACTTGATATAAGGACACGTACTGAAGTTTGACCCTGTGACCTCCGATATCCATGCTCCAGGATTTTATTGCTGGAATAATAGTCAATACGCCACTACATTGTTGTCATGCTGTCTTTGTGGAACACATTGACGGAACTCTCAGACCCCCCCCCCCAAAAAAAAGGAAACGCAACAAAACATAAAAAAAAAAAAACAAAAAAAAAAAAACAAAAAAAAAACAAAAACAAACAAACCCCCCCCAAAAAAACAAAAACCAAAAAAAAAAAAAAAAAAAAAACCACACAAAAAAAAAAAACAAACCTGCCTAATCCCCTCCCCCCCCCCACACACACACTCACCAGTCAAACAGGCATCTTTGACCATAACATCATCGGCATGCATCTGACCAATACTTTCTGGGAATCTTAGAAATTTCCTTGTTATTTTGTTAAAGGTGTACGCCACAAAATGTCTTTCATAAATTCATTATGTATGGGTACTCGATGATGCTTGGAAAACTGTGATGTGTCTCAAGTTATGGAACATTCTGGAAATGAAAAAAAAATATCCTAGGCCTGACACATTGGTCAGAAAACTGAAAGAGATAAAAAATAACTGTACTTCAAGCTTGGAAGCAGATTTGGTTTATTGCTGACTTTGAGGACTATCTGCTTAATTTCTTCCAAGTTTTCTGTTGGTACAGACATGATCATGGTAACGGTGTCAGATATTTTTTTTCCAAGTCAAAATAAAAGACATTCATATTTACCTGCCATCCTGCTCACTTCCTGTGTTGCCGGGGCAACAGACTGATGCTTCCACCATGATCAGGGCAGATTTGTATTATATACCACATAAACATCCATAACTAACACCTTTTCAACCAAAAGAGAGCTCATTTCTAATTATTTTCGGCATTCTTTATGTTTCAAATATATGTTGATACATTTTCTTAAGATTATTGTGTGTTTGTGTTATTCATTTTGGTGAGAAAGTACTTTTGACCATGCTAAATACATAGATCTGCCCTGATGCAGGTGGCTCCCTCTTTTGCTCAATAGGTGTAAGAGTAGGACCGCATTTAGGTATGAATACATCCTATTGCTGGTGGTGACAGGAAAGTATTTTTCAACTGTCTCTCTGATACACGAGAGATCAAGGAACCCTCTGAAGTAATAAAGGCAAAATTTGGTTATTCTGAGATATCCATTTCAATGAAATTTTCTGAACAGTTTAAGTCGTACAATTCTTCTGCCGGAACGAAAAAGGCTACTATGTTGGTAACTGCCAAGTGAATGCTGCTGAACGTAAGCCAAATGGAAAAACATGACTCTGACCCCCCCCCCCCCCCCGTTTCCAAGAAAATGTCTATCTTCAGGACATCTCTTAATATGTGTGTACGCCACATACAGTTCCGCTTAAAAAGTGAACAATCTATCAGTTCTTTAAAAATGGTGTTTAACTGTAACGTGTTCTATCAAACAGAAAACTTAGTCAATGCCAGCATTAACTCAACTACCAAAAAGTCAAAAAAGGTCTAAAGAACTCCTTCCTTTGGACCTACTCGTGTATATAGTATATTCTGTATTGTTTTATTCTGTATACATAATTTACTCTACTGATTAATTGTTTTTCATTGTACATGCTATGTACTGTTTGTACTTGATCCAAGGGAAGAACAGTTATCGACTAACGGGGTTACCCAGAATAAATATGTTTAAATAAATGAATAAATAAATAAGTACTTGTTTTGGAAACAGTATTCGATGAAAAAATGCATCACTTGAATGCAAAAGATTTTATACGAAATGTTGCAGTGTAGCTGCGAATTTTATATAATTATTCAGTTTGGAATATATTCTGAGCCTACAAGCTTGAAAATTTATAAAGGGCTAAAGCGAGAACCCGTTGATGTAAATCCAAGTAAACAGGTGGGTATATCTATCTATCTATCTATCTATCTATCTATCTATCTATCTATCTATCTATCTATCTATCTATCTATCTATCTATCTATCTATCTATCTATCTATCTATCTATCTATCTATCTATATATATATATATATATATATATATATATATATATATATATATATATATATATGATTTTGGCCAGCTTACGGACACACATATCTTCAGGAATTTTAGAGTCTTTATCCTGATCTGTGGCTTATAAATGTGCACTCCACCAACGTATTTGACCACTGCTGTGGCTACAAATGTCAATACGTGAATCAATGGCATTTCCCGACGCAGTGTTAACACGAGGAATGTCATCGGGTCTGTCATCAACTTATTGATATGCAAGCATGTGCCTAGTATGGGAATCTACCTTTACGTATGAATAAATGAAATCTATGAAATCAAAAAATTTAATGGTAGGCGCATCTTGTCAACATTGTGGTTCCCTTGCTTCCTTATTAATTTCCCTATATAATTACACACGCACACCTAGTCACAATTATTATTCCCTTGCTTCCTTATTGATTTCCCTATATAATTACACACGCACGCCTAGTCACAATTTTCATTCCCTTGCTTCCTTAATGATTTCCATATTTGTTTTGACACTCACCCCTAGTCACAATTTTTATTCCCTTGCTTTCTTAGGGATTTTCCTACACATTTTTATAATCATTAACACTCTCTTTACGTGTGTGCGTGTGTGTATGTGCGGGTGGGTGGGTGGGTGGGGGTTCTTGTACATTTACCTGTCTTCTACGCCTTTTTTTAACCCCTGAATTGTAACTTAGAGCTAACAATGCATGCAATATTAAAGAGAAACCTCAACTATTACATTTCTTATATATCCATGCCAACTGGCATGCAAGTGTTGGTATTTTTACATGAACCATATTTATTTTTCTTCACAGAAACATGTTGTACTAGTGGGTATTTTCCCTGAAAGGAACAGCTTGTAAACATTCCCACATGTTCTTTGAATCATGCCTATGGTTACACAGAGTGATTGCTCCATTAGAATGTCTATTCAATTCCACTTTGTGACCAATGGCTCTCAGACCCTGCGCCAGTTCACTGTGGACCATGATGAGAAACCATACCCTACATGATGCATGCACAGGGCATTCATACAGCAGGGATAAAAACCCGGACCTTCGGTTAGAGTGTCGCGTACCTGCTACATAATGGAACCCAACAGGTAATGCTAAGGTGTTCCCGAACAAATTCAAAACATGACCATGTGGCTTTGTTAAAGCTGTTCCATCTTTTGTCAAGACCTAATATATCAGTTTTCATGAAGAAAAAATAAATATGGCTGATGTAAAATAATGTCAACACTTGCATGTGCGTTGTTATAGATAAGAAATGTAAAAGTGAATGTTTTTCTTTAATATCGCATGCAATATTAGCCGTAGCTTACAATTCAGAATGGCACTTCAGTACCAGCTGGACTATATGTCATTGGAACATATATTAGAAGTAGTAACAATCCATGAAAAAAACATAGTGCGCCCAATGCAAAAATCTGCGCACAACAAATAATGACAACACTACCATTATATGTACTTCTGTGTCTATTTTTTTGCATGAAACTTCAGTGACATACACAAAAAAACTCCAGGGTTTTCGAATCAAGTCTACAAACTATATTCCCGGAACACATTTCTATAAGTAAAAGAACAAAAAAGAGAAGATAAGAGAAGGGAAGAGAAGATAAGAGAAAACAAAAAAGAAAAACAATCGCCACCGACAGACTGAATATCCCCCGGTCGGATGTACATCATCAGTCCAAATATTACTTTGTGTATCAAAGATACCTAATCGTGTCTGGAAGCTCTTCCTTTATGCACATTTATATATACATCGTTTATGGTTAACGCGGCAAGTTTGAATTTCAAAGTAATACAAGCAGAAGTAAAGGAGGAGGTTTAAATATCAGGATTCACCAGGATGGACTCTTAGGAGTTATATATATATATATATATATATATATATACATACACACACACACACACACACACACACACACACACACACACATACACACATATATATATATATATATATATATATATATATATATATATATATATATATATATATATATATATATATAATTGTATTATGGCATTATAGATATCACTACATTTAAATCGTGTTTTCAATATAAATGTAAAAGTATGGCCCAAGTCTAATCGGTATTGTACTATCAGCTTTATCTTTATAACTTTTTTATGTCTTAAATAAATAATGTGTGAATTATTAACTCAGTGTCATATTCCGGTGAGAAAGCCGTCGATCTTCAAAACTATTTTTCATTTCTTTTTCTTTCTCTTATTCTCCTGAACTTGTTCGATTTCTAAACGGTCCAGCTGACTGACTAAACATTGTATGAATGGATAGGTCATTTGTCAGCTACAGAAGTGAGAGCGGAGAAATAAATGAATGGGTGGACGGACGGATGGACGGATGGATGGATGGGTGAATGAATGGATGGACAGACTGATGGCGAGATAGACAGCGGTAAATGATCAAGAAGATAGACAGAGGGACAACTATGAATATTTAGATAGATAGATAGATAGATGAAGAGATGGACAGATAGTTAAATACACGGAAAGAAAAAATAGATAGGTGGAGAGATAGATGGAGAGATAAACGATAGATAAATAGATTAATAGATAAATAGATGGATAGATAGATAGATAGACAAACAGACAGACAGACAGACAGGCAGACAGACAGACAGGTAGATAGATAGATAGATAGATAGATAGATAGATAGATGAAATAGACAGATAGGTAGATACAA
Source organism: Hermodice carunculata (assembly GCA_964020975.1). Lineage (NCBI taxonomy): Eukaryota > Metazoa > Annelida > Polychaeta > Eunicida > Amphinomidae > Hermodice > Hermodice carunculata. The sequence continues at coordinate 592,989 of CAXHWN010001605.1, read as the reverse complement.
GGAAAGAAAAAAGTAGATAGGTAGATAGATAGATAGACAAACAGACAGATTGACAGGCATACAGACAGACAGACAGGTAGATAGATAGATAGATAGATAGATAGATAGATAGACAGACAGATAGATAGATAGATAGATAGATAGATAGATAGATAGATAGATAGATAGATAGATAGATAGATAGATAGATAGATAGAGATATTGAATTTAGGAAATATGCAGTTAAGTATATCATAAATGAATAAATATAAGTATACAATTATTGGTAACTGCGCTTGTGTCATATTAGACAGGCTGGTACGAAGGCGCTGCAAGGGAATTCTCCCGGGCTTGACCACTTGCAGTTCTGTTACAGTCTCCGGAAAAGTTAATGCATAGAGTAAGTAGCCGAGACTCTGATGGTGTCACAACTCTGATGTCTTTCTAGATATGTGGCTTGAAGAACTGTTTTTTTTTTTTTTTAGCTTGGATGGGCTATGGGCTAATTTGTTTGCATAATGCTGCTTATAACCACTCGTGTGACTTTGATAAAATAGTGTTTGGCTGTTTTTACAGCCTTTATTCTCATGGTATTATTACACACGAAGCCCGAAGGCACAAAATTATTATTATCATCATCATCATCATCATCATCATCATCATCATCATCATCATCATCATCATCATCATCATTATTATTATTATTATTATTATTATTATTATTATTGTTATTATTATTGAACCCCCCAAATCGGGGAAAATAAAAACATGCAAATTCAGAGAAGATAAATCACCAAAAATACATACAAAATCACATATGGTACAAAAAACACCGTACAGCTAGAATAATTACTAATAAAATTTACATATGTATAAATAAAAGAAGGATGTACTGGCTCTTAACAGTCAAGAGCAATATTATTATTAAGACAGTAATAAAATGACCCCAGGTAACATATTGTGTCACAGGGTAGGTTAGCCCAAAGCCAAGAACCAACCGGGCCCACACAGCCGCGGAGTAAAAACCCCGCGGCTGGGCGGACTTGGGCATTCCACGTGTCCGCGACCCAAAACGACTGGCTAAATGTGAGGAAACTAACCGTAAGGTATCAAAACCATTAGAAGAGCTTAAGCGTTAAATTATCACAGGTCATGTAAGGAGCACAAACAGTCGTTTTATGGGTGCACCAGAGCCAAATCGGCACCTGTTTATTTACAGGGTGTCTCTAAATACACGAAGTACATATTCGTATCTCACAAGATGGTGTCGAAGTAACGGCGCTCTTCTGTATATCTAACAAGATCGCTAAATACAAATCCTTTCGACTTATTATACCTACATCGCCGTCTTGACACTTATCTATGACAATTTTAGCCAACAAATGTAAAGCTACGTTAATCTATCCCCACCGAGAGCAGACTTAACTCTGGCGGTTCGTAGTTAACATTTATGTTCATTATGGGTTCAACTCTTTTTCAAATCATGGCTATGATTCAAACACTTGTCATTCTTACGTAAAATGGTCATGGACCAGGCAGGTTTGAGTACTCAGGAAAGTTGAGCAACGAGAATGATGTTTTGTTATTACAAGAGCATTGAATTCTTAGCAAGCAAGTCAATGCGCTTGAAAGGGAAATACCTGACCGCTTTGCTTTGTTAGTATCATGTGTGGATAAGCAGAAGTTTCTTGGGGGGGGGGAGACCCTTTGGTGGCTGCGCTATTATATGAAAGACGAGCTTAAGTGTTGAATGTTTCCTTGTCAGTTTTATTTCAAATTATATACCTTGCGATACCGAAACAAGCAATAACCAATCTAGAGAATTTGAAAGTGTTTTAGAAGAAATATCCACTTAGTGTTGCGATCCCAATATCGACCTAGTGATCATAGACCGTAATATGAACACTGCCCTTTGCAGAATTAAGTCTTTAAATAAAGCTATTCTTCAAACCTTTAAGCAAGACGAAGACATCAGATGTCTGTTAACACACGATCAAAGTAAAGGAGGCTTTACACATGCCAGTAAAATTAATGGTAATAGGTCTACAATTGATTATATTCTGGTATCTGATAACCTAAATAGCCAGGTCAATGAGTAAAATGTATGCCATGACGGTTTATATGTGTCGGATCACAGCGCGGTGAACAGGTAATTAAATATTTTATCAATCCATCACCTTGAAAGAGGCAGTGTTCCAAGAATTCCAAAGCCATTATGGCATCTTGCTACACCTCAGAATACGAAGGACTACCAAACTGCCTTAGAAAATAACCTTTTTTATTTTGAGGTTCCTTGTGTGGTAATTCATTGTCAAAATCTCTATTTGTACAAATCATGAACTTTGAAACTTACAAACGTAGCCATGACATAGTTGAAGCTTGTATCACAGCATTACATCAGAGCAAATAACCTCACTCATATGTAACAAGGAACTAAAGTTATCCCCAGAGGAAATGAGAAAATTGAAACTCTCTGACAAATAGACCCAGTTCTGGCACCTCATATAGAAGGAAAGTAATCGTCCTCCTGAAGGTATAATTGCAGATATTAGACGTAAAACGCGGACAAAATATCGTTACGGTTTGCACTCTTTTACACAGAAAAAAACAACAGATCTGTGCTCACAACTTACAGGGGATTCCTACCAATTTTTCAAGCCACTCCCTGGTATCCGCCCGGACAATGGTGATTGCAAAGTGGCTCACACAAGCCGCTTCATCAAGCGCATTGTCTTCATATGGCCACAAGCTATAGGGAGTACTAAATGTCCGCTAAGCCAACGAGGAGTGATGGTTTGATGAAACATTCCTAATGAACTATATGAGTGAGTTAATGTGAATGACTGTAAATACTTACACCAGGTGGGCCCAGGGGCTTGTGATGCTGCAGTTTATGGCGAAATGGGTAGGTTCCCTTTGTACATAGATATCTAACAGCAAATCATTAACTTTATTTTTGACATGCAAAATGCAAGAGACAATACTTTGTTAAAGGCAGATTGGTCCAGAACCTTTTCATTGGTAAATACAATAATCACATGGACATTTTATACACCTCCCCCCCACCGTAAGTGCAAAGATTGCCACTTTAATAATCACCCGGAGAATGAATATGTAGAGGTTTGGACGAAACAGTGTCATAGGAATCAGACAAACATCTGTACTGGTAATGAATTAAGATACTACAGGGCCTCAGAAAAGACTCTGATATAAAAAAGTATTTAAACATTACTTCAAATCCAAAGTTTAGAAACGCTTTAGCACAATTAACGGCTATTGCCCACAATCTGCAAACAGAAGTTGCAAGGTGTAACCTAGTCAATAGTCAAAGAGAATTATTAACCCCTTATATAAAAAGGGGGAAACCCCCCAGAAAATTACGGGAAATGACTTTATTAGTCACCCTTGGAAAACTTCCAAACCAATTGTAAACGGTAGACTTCTTTCCTTGACTTTTCAAAAGCCTTTAATTTTGTCAATCGTGATACCCTGTATTGCAAGCTGAACAACGTGGAGTGTGCGAGGAAGCATCTAGATGTTATTAAAACATGTTGAAGAAAGTCACGACAAAGCGTAGATGGCCACATGAGTGAGTCGATTGCAAGTAGGGAATATGGTGTACTCCAAGGTGGGTACTACTACTACTACTACTACAACTGCTACTACTACTACTACTACTACTACTACTACTACTACTTTTTATTAGAACATCCGCGAGGGAGAAATATGTAAAAAATACATATGTTCATAAGAACGAAGCCAATCACACGAACTCACGTTATATTAAAATGCTCTGGTAAGAAGGCCGGTGAGAATGTGCTCCGCGGACCATGGCTTGAAGTAGTTGTTGGAATAAAGTAAAAATTTGAGAGAGTCCATCAGGAGTACCGGCGTGCGCAGTACAGCTACTGTAGATTCTAGAAAAAGTGTCACTGAAGGCTATAGACAGAGGAGGCAAATTGAAAGATAAAATGCGCAAAATTAAGGATCCAAGGTATAGAGTACCATGTAAATTAAACTGGGCAAGTTGAAACAATAGCAAATTACACAATGGTGAGACAGGCTTGAATATTTTGTGATGCCAAGAGCAGTCCTTTGCTTAATTACAGTATGGACAGGAGGCAAATTTAAAGCATGTAAGAGATTACTATGATGCGAACTTTTACCAAGTCCCAACTCCGTTTAATGAGAGTAGCTTGAAGAGAGTCCACATTTTTAATTTCATGTTCCGTAAGACTAAAACAGTCAGCACCACAGGTGAGAACAGGTAAGCACACAGTTTTCCATAGGTACATTTTAACGTGCGTATGGAAACCAGGCTAATGCATTCGGACGTTACTAAGACCATAATAAATGCGACGGCAATTTCTGCATGCGGTTTTCCACGTGGCTCTTAATGGACCAGGAGGCGTCAAATACTGCACCGAGGATCTCAAGCTATGTGACTGATTCTATAGAAAAGCCCATTAGATTCCATGTGGGAACTGTATTATATATTGTCACTAACTACCGTACATTTTATTTTTTTTTCAAGCCAAAGGAAAACCTCCATGTATCTGCTTATTCCGTGCAAATTGCTAATTTGGCTTTCGAGGTCGGGTTCCTTGGCCCTAAGAAGCGTAATGTCGTCTGCATAATCAGTCCTAAGTTGTGTAATGAATGTGTAACTGACATGGATGGACACTCACATGATGAATGTGGCATATTTTTGGTAATGTACTTTTTTACCATCTATTATATGCGGACCATTTTGCACTATTTTTAGAGCCACCTGGCGGACTACAGAGATACACAGACTGTCTGTCTTCCTATTATAAAAAAATACACTTACTTGTAAACTTGCCAAAGACCAACATAATGCTTTGTAGCAAACATAATTGTGTAAACCACTTTAATTTTAATGGCAAACCTTTATAGACAGTCCACAGCTTTAAATAACTAGGTGTTGTTTTAAACTCATCAAAGCGACACCCACTTAATAGCACACCCACCCACCTGGCAGAACAAGCCGAGCGTGCCATGTTTAAAAGTTCGCAGCTGTGCTATAGTGTCATGGTCAAGCCATCGCCCGCGATCGCTCTTAAAATGTTCGACCGACAAATCCTACCTATTTCAGAGTATGGATGTGAAATCTGGACAGGTGATAAGGAATTCGATGTCTTTGAAAAGGTTCAGTTGAAACAACATAAATACATTCTTGGAGTTCGTACTCAAACACAAATTCTTGGTATATACACAGATGCTGGACGATCTCCGCTGCACTTACGCTAAAATTTTACAATGATCAAATATTTGCATCACACTTTAAGATAACATTGAAAAATAAGGTTAAGTGCGTACAGCACATTACTAGATTTGCATAATTTGGGCAAAACAACTGGTGTACTATCAGTAGCTGCAATATTGACGAGTGCATGTTCACTCACTGGTAAAATCGATGTGTTTTAAATGATTTGGTGTTTCTTCGGAATCTCAAAGATAAGCTATTCAGTCAGTATGTTTAGGTGGTGAATACTAAGTTAGACGCACTAAGCGCTGATTCCAAATTACGCACGTATAAATTATTTTAGTCAGAATTCTGAATGGAGCCATACATTTTGCCCCCCCCCCTCCCCGCCAAGTACAACATACAATGATACATGCAGGCAATTGCCAAATTTCGACTAAATTCCCATAATCTCAGAATCGAAACAGAACGATACGTGCGACCTGTTACCCCAGTTCATCAAAGAAAATGGCTGAACTGTAATACTGACAACGTTGAGGTTGAAAGACTTTTTATCTTAAATTGTAAAAAAAACATCAAAATGAAAGACGTATTTAATTTAATGTAACACGAACATACCTCCGTGAATCTGATTCCTTGGCAGACGATGACAAATTTGTTATATTAATGACCACAATGTGTCATCATGTGCTACTTGACCTAGGACAGTACCTCCATAAGCGTTTTGAGAAGCCAGCACCCCCTTAATTTAAGCCTGCGGGTGTTTTTTTTCCTGCCATACTCTATGTGTAACTACATTATATGCACCATAGGTAGATGCTCTGTTATGCTCCGTGATCATGATCTTTTTGTGTAATACGTTTTGTATATAATTGTCTATGTATATTATGTATGACAAATGGGTCTAACAAGACCCTATATGTCAATAAAATTCCACTACTACTACTGCTGTAACGATGCGCCTCTCTGTAGCCACTTGGCGGAGGCAACATAAAGAAATCTAACTTGCTTTATGCGTGTAATTTAGGTATGAACGAGAATTTTGTTTTCCACAAGGCGACTGCTGACTTATGGCGATATGAAACGGTAGGTACGAATCCCTTATAAGTAGATTATGTTTCGAACACTTATGTAAAAGATTTTGGTAAAAAAATTAAGAAAATCAAGCGTAACGTTAAATGTATACCTAACTAAATTAATAGTTTCTATCAACAACATCATAGCCTATAGATTTGCCGGCAAATTTGAGAAAGTTTACAAATTCGTTTCCTACGATAAGGTACAGTTGGAGAGATTGTCGAAAGATATCAATTCACTGATTTCTCTTGATATCGTTAAAAACATAAACTCTATGCATTTGATGACTTCTGTGCAACCAATAAACATTGCAACAAAATCTGACAAGCGTGGTTAACATGACGGAGGTGTGGGACATAACTCAGGCCACATTGTACATGGTGGCCATATTTGGATATTTACTTGTCTCTATACTTATTCCAAACAGTGGCTGCGCACGGTTGCGTTCCAAACTATCTGCTAAATAGTAGTCTCGTTTCCACGCCACTCACCCACCCTCCAAGAATATACTTGACTCCTATAATTACAGAGCAATGTTCATACGGGATGTGAACGGGTTCCCTCGGTAACCTATCTTAATCATCTAGGCAAATCCATATGACTTGGAATAAAAGGAGAAAATATGCGATATTTTGTACGGATTTTCAAAGAAGAGATGAACCAAATATGTCTCAAGTTAATCGCATTTTCTCATCAACCAGATGCAAACTATTTAAAACTTTTTGCATAGCTTTGCACGGATGCCAGCTAAGTGGATTCTCTAGTCAACATATTGACATTTAATACAAGGCGAGGACAAAGGCTGTGAGATTGATTTGAAACTCTCATGCAGGTCCTACTGTTACCTGCTACGTCTATCTGATTTGCAATGTCACAGATATGGAGCTTCAAGTTCATGAGAGATGTTTGATATTCATACATAAAGCAAATCATGGTGGCAAATACATGTAGAGGCGGTTTTAAAATTGGTTCTTCTCGGGAGCCATTCGTCGGCTTATTATTCTGCAGGTACATCCTGCATACAAATGACATTTTGAAGTCACAATTTCCCACTAACAGAGTACCTGACACGCTGTTACGTGTACTTGTTGACAGTGTGGCTGAACAAGCATCATAGAAATGCGCACATGTGCTGGTATCATCCGAGGAATGTGTGAAGTTAGTGATGGCCGACTGTTTTCGATAGTTACATTTATGCATAGCCCACAGTGTATATCGTGACATTTGTTGCAAAAGTGAGTTAATTGCTGCAGTTTCAGGTTAATGTATAATCATGGTCACCAAAATATGACAAAAGGATTTCCGTGTACATCGTCATCAGTACACGTGTTTATGATATCCTTTATTTCAGATCGTATCCATTATGTAACAATGGTAAATATTTTCCTGTGACTGACTAATTTTCTGGTTCCGTATTAACGAAAAAGGTACAATGATATAGAATTTTGTACACCCGATTATTGGGAGCTGGCCGTTTACTGTCACAAGCAGTGGCACATGACTGAAAAAGATGAGAGGCCAGCCGCCCACTGGTCTTGGCAGCTGCGTAGATGAGACTTGAATGTGGTGGCTATCCGAACAAGTGTTATCAGGTTATGGGATTAAGCACCTCGCAATGGTAGTAACTGGACATAAACATTACAGTGGCCAGCTAAATCATCCTGTTACAGACTGTTCAACCCTTGACCTGGGTATGGAACAAGATCGGTCGTTGTTTGTCAATGTTTTCCACCCATTTTTTCGATCAAATGAATTAAAATGGTTCAACACACTCAAGTTTTGTTACAGTGTTATTTTGTAACAACATCCCACACCGGGAATGTCACTGTGACATTCAATTGATAATTATACGATACTTTGTCACAGACGTAGAATTACTAGACTTACATCTTGTTGTAATGCAAGCTTTGAAATCAGAATCATACTGAAGATCAATTTCTAAATACTGCTTCTTTTTTTTTTTTAAATAATGAATCACTGTTCCTGGTTTTATGACTAATGCCTGATTTGTCCAGTTCCGTGAATCCTTCCATTGTCCAGGCTCCAGCGACGGGACCGCATTTGGTAACAGCAGTAGTTTTTTCTTGCTAAACCTATCCTAAACATCCTCATATTTGACAAATCAAAGCCATTACACACAAAATGTTCGCTACATAGGTTAGATCGATTCCCAGGGACTTGCCACTTGTCCCTGTAAATCTTAACTGCACGGATCCACTCACTTCGTAATTTCAGGTCTTGGGGGAGACGGGGGGGGGGGTGTAAACTAGCTGTAGAACTTGTATTGCTACATTAAACAGCAGCACACCAACCCATCCTGGGCAGGAACACGGACGAAAATGAATATTTCTACCTGCATTTTTAATACTGTTGATGAGGGGTGAATAAAGCATGTTTAAAACAAGTGAAACTTGACCGCCATGGCTCGCTAGTGTAGTCGGATTCTTCCCTGCCAGCCAGCGGTGCTGAGTTTGTGACGTCACAAGCCTTTCGCGCCTTGTGGGTGTCGGAAATGAGCGGAAAGAGAAGATTGAAGGCGCAGTAAGTTTTTAAAATAAAAATGTGAATAAAAATATTATTTTCACATCCGTTTTTTGTTTTTTAAAAGCACACCGTATGCTTAGGACAACCCATGAGTCATCCATGTATCAAATTTGAACATGGCCAATCAAGAGAACCTTTAAATGATATTGAGGTACAGTGATTGTCTTCTGTAACTACAGTGTGCGAAAACTAAATCATAAAATTCTTATGACACAGTTTATCATTGGTCGCAAAACTTAGTTAACTACTGCCCCTCTGAAGTTAATACACAATCATGCTTATCAAGATATCAATGTATAAGATGGCATTAAGTCCTGTGATTAGTCAATATGCTACTGAAGCGCGTGGCAATTGAATCAGAGAGCTCTTATGGCAGCAATTTAGCTGGTAATTCTTGTTTAAAATCTATGTCGTGTCAGAGCTCAGAATTACAACGGATCAAACTTCCCGGCTGTTGACTGACAGGGGTATGGCGTCAGTGATTCACATATCACTCGTGGTCGGCTTACCCAGTCAGGATTTTGATATGAACAAACAAAGCAGGCACCCAGGCATGTGTTGCGCACTCCCGTACAAGGGCACTGCGATTAGGATAACGGCAGGATTATGAATAAAACAAACATAGGTATGGAGCTATAAATTCAAGATTGTATATAGTGAGTGTATCTCTCATATTGCTGTTTGTCGCTTACATAGTGAACCTTGTGTGCCAGGAGGCTGATAAAGTGTCAAGGTCGTGGAACACTCCGGAATTTTTATGGCATTCTATTTCGCAGTATACAATTTGATTTGATGTTCGTTAGAAGCCAAAAAGTACCTTTGTCACAGACTCACAAGAAATATATTTTGACACTTGTACGTATTAACAGGACATCAAATGTAAAATGGTTCCGTAGCAATTTGGCAGCTGTTAAATAAGTAAGTGACATGTAATAGATCTGGCAAAGTTACCATTTATGAGGTAAGTTTTGTTGCATTATTTTTATAATAGATATTTCAAGATCACACTCTATATAATACTGATAAAACAGCACGAATTTTACGACAGTTATCGTCCTTGATATTTGTAAAAACATTTATTTATGCACTCCCCTTTAAGATCCCCACCTCGAATTAAATTTTTTAAAAGCGTTTGGACAAATCGTCATTTTTTCCATGTACACCAATGATATTGTCCAGCAGGACACCCTATGATAAGTGTCATGTAACCGACTATAAACGTGTGGGCAAATGTTCAAGATGAATCACCCCCATCCAAGCAAAAAAAAAACAAAACAAAAATAAAAACAAAAAAAACAAAAAAACAAAAAAACAAAAAAAAAAAAAAAAAAAAACCAAAGAAACAAACAAACAAACAAACAAAAACTCCCCGTGTAATATTATTGATATACATTTTCTCATAATACGAACTGGTGCAATACGTTTATAGCAAACATCGTCAAACGATGGGTGTTTAAAAGCTTGCTTTCTGCTTTCAATGTCGGTATGGCATTATAGATCAACAGGTAATCTTACGCTGTTCTTACACAGTTTGTCTGGATGATAGGCACCTCAAATGATACATTTTGGTCTACCTCCCCCTCCCCTTAAAAAAGCAATACAAAACGAAACAAAACAAAACAAACCGAAACAAAAAACACCCCCTCAAAAAACGCCGAAAAAACGTGTATATCGATACTTTGTGGCACACTCTCTCCTTCGTCTTAATCTGTGAATTTGTAAAACTTTCAAGTAAACAGCGTATCAACACATAGTGATTCAATAAGTTAATACTGTCAGTGATTCGTGGGTTTAAATTGCAACATACACCTTCATTAGACACACGTCACCAGTAGCCATCTTTTTCTTGCAGGACGAAAAAGTAAAAAAGAAAAGAAAACAAAGATTTACCTGGGCGCTGTACTTATCGGTCATGATGGAAAGGGTTTCAGGAATAGACGTCGGCGAACACAAGAGTACGTTCGAGAAGGAATCTGAATCTGATGCTGAATCTGAAGAGTGAGTTGTTATAGTTCAATAACTGATGTTTCAGTATCTACTTTCATGAGTTACGCCGGGCACATCGTCTCAGTAAAAAAAAAAAAAAAATTTTTAAATGTAGTTGTCCTGTTCAAATTTTCAAATTGATAAAATTCACTTATTGTCCCAAGTACAATGGCCGCATGATGAGAAGTGACTTTTTAGGTCTTGAAATATTCATAATTTCTCATTTTGAACAACAATTGCGTATCTTTGTCTCACAACATTTTTGTGTACATTATGGTGTGACAGGAACAAATCCTTGTATTCAAAGAAGGGCTGAGCTAGACAGACAAAGAGACAGACAGACCGACCGACAGACAGACACACCATTTATCGCCTATCAAATGTTAACATGTTAATTTTTACTGACACCAATCTGATGACACGACTTCGTGATAAGTACTGTGGTGATTGGGATTATACTATTGCAGCTGTTGTTGCGACTACTACTATTACTACTGTCCTACTGCCTCTGATGATGATGATGATGATGATGATGATGATGATGATGATGATGATGATGATGATGATGTTAAATGTGTTGTTGGCTGGAGTCACACAAGTAAACTAAATACATATAAAATTAAGTGGATGCATTCAAATAAACTTAATATGTAACATGTTTGTAAGTAACACAGAGACAATCATTAATGTCATAGGTATTTTGTCGGCTATGCACCCTTCTATCTGTGCTTGTACAAGTCGTGTCTTACTTTTCCATGTTTTATCCACGTCGTCGCTCGTCGAGTCCCTCACTCTCGGGACTCGACTGGCGACGACTCACTGGAGTTTGTCTTGTAACGTTCGTCCTGTCTTTGTCTTCTTCTCGCAAGAGGGATTAACATAGGACTATGCCCTTCTTCCCAATTGTATTTCTTTTGAAATAAATGAAATATGTTTAAAACGAATCACCACAGAGACAGATTGATGACAATATTGACGATGCTGATAACCATGATGATTAAAGCTGCAGTAAAAAATAAATTACCGTATCATTTCTATTAATAGTTGTGGTCTACAATACAGGCCCGGCAAAGTAAAGAAAGGTCAAGAAACCATTTACAATTGTATCGTGACAAGGGCAAAGAGACATGACCAGTTCCCCCCCCCCCCTGCAAAGGTTACACTTTAAAATCATTTGAAAAATAATATCAAATTCAAAGCCAGACTCTATAGATATTGACAAACAGGTTCACATTAACGATTGCTGTAGCTTCAAAGAATATTGTCGTTGTAGAGGGATCATAAACAACCAGGGCTTCCTCATCTACGGGCTACTAATTATCATAATGGGACTAGCTCTGCCAATCAAGGAGGCCCTAGGAAGCAGTTGGGCAAACGGGGATATTATGGAGGTAACTCTGACTTTTCACTCACAACAGTCGCGAACAAATAGTTATTGTTTTATTTTCAAATTCTGTGACTTTCTTAAATTCCAGTGGAGAAAATATTATAAGGAGATAGATAGACAAATGAATATGTTTAAGCATCCACTATTTGAAGGACCACACCGTTGTAATAAATAAGGCATAATTTTCCTTTGATTTCAGGGTTACCACATCTGTCTTCTTGTCGTGTCCATAGCTTTTCTGGTTTACTTACAAGCATATTTACTACCCGTGCAACAAAAAGAACATGATGCAGCACAAAAACGCAAGCATCATACAGGACATTTCAACCCATCTATAAACAAGGAAGACGGAGCTTTCAATGGTGTGGGGAATAGTGAACAGCACGAATTTGCATCCGTGAGTTCCGAAGGTAGTATACGACATGAACGAGATGGACACGCGACAAAGAAAAGTCCCCTGGGGACAAATGCAGCCGAGAATGCTAAAGAAAGCGGTCAATATGTGTGGACATCGGTGAAGGGGGCTAATTTCTACTTGCGGCTCGGGGCAGTTGGTAATTATTTGAATAAGAAATTGTTGTCCGTCACCAGCTCCGCCTTCCTCGTAAAAGTGTGAACTTGATAAATATCGGATATATTATTTCGTTTTCCCGTCATATATGCGCTCTCACGAATTACTGCTTTATTTCCGCCTCACACATTTCGGTTGAACGCAATTTGTTTCCTTTTAGAGCATCATAAGACATGCACTAGATTTTGTTCCTTCACAATATGTCGTGGGAATGAAAAAGTTTCTTTTTTCGCAAGTCCGGGGTGGGTGGGGAGAGGCTGCGCGACAGGACAAGCAAAAAATTCGTACGTTGCTTTGACATAAGTATTTCTTCAACCTTCATAACGTTATTTTTTTCGTATTAAATACTATTTCGTTTTCATGAAATGTCATTTCGTTCCCAGGCATTATTTATTGGTTAATTGTGCCCGAACGATGCATTTTTTTTGGGGGGGGGGGTTATGTCGCTTCAAATGTTCCGTCTGAAATCTAATACAGTGAAGAAGAACTTTTCCCAGCTAGTCAGCTGTTACTGGGATGTTCTATTTACGGGGCAGGTTTGATACACGAGAGCCAATTGTTGCATCTTATTTTGTACTTGCGTTTGTATCACTTTGAAAATGACAATAATACACATTGAGGCTCTAGGTGGACCAAAAATTAGTTGCTGAGTTGCGATTGTGTGCTGGTTTATTGTTGGACTACTTTCTATACCGCTTCAACAACAGAAAAAAAAATCCACAGTTCTGGCGTCTATTCCAATTCAATTTTCAAAGGCAATGTCACCGTGACCATCCCAGGCGTGTCATTCAATCAATAGGATGCACGTTTAAGCGGAAATGTAACTGTCCTCGCATGGACGGGATCAGATTTTGCGGTAGAGAGAACGCTTTTGTTTGCGTCAACCATTGGTAACGTCCTTTTTGTTCCCGCTTTGGTTTTCTTTCTGTGTGACCTATTTGCTTTGGTTGCGGTCAATAAACCACCATTCCAAACGTTGTTCTGCCATTCAATCCTCAGCTAAACCGTTTTTTTTTATAATAAAAATTGGTTTTCATGTAAGCACTATTTCAAAGGTTATTTTGTTGCTATTCCTCAAGTACATAATGAAAAGGAAACCGGCCGCGTTGTCAATCTTGGCCACCAGACGGACTTTTCGTCCCAGGCACATCAATAAAGGCTCGGGATCGGGTAATTTTGTGGCAACGCAGGTCTGTCTGGCGACCACGACTGACAACCCGGGTAGTCTCTTTCGCATATTTTGACTACCAAAACATAGGCATTGAAAGCAGCATTTTTTTTTTTAAATCGCTTATGTCACTTGTATCGGCTACTTCGCAAGTGCGTTTGGGTTATATTTTCCGATGCTGGTCAAACCATTTCAAAGTCAACAGCTTACCTTGGCAATGCGCTCAACCCGTGCGAAGACAAGATGTTGAGCTAGGAGTGGCAAGAAAATAGGTGGAGCTAGGAGTTGCAAAGAAAGATGTTGAGCCTGGAGTGGTAAAAAAAGATGTTGAGCTAGGAGTGACAAGAACAGGTGTTAACACAGTGCATGGTAACCTTATAGACCTTGTCCAAATTGCTCACTCATAATGTATTTACCTGGCGCGAACTTAAGGTACAAAGATTGAAGCAGACGACATTGTACATCGCTTGTGGGCAACTTGAACAGACAGAATAAATTATATATAGTTTTTTTGTCTATTTCTTTAGGCTTCGGTGTTGGAGGAATGATCTATTATGGCCTGAGCCTGACAGGGTACATTTTACAACCGGCCTCTACATGTGGAAGTGTGCTTCTCCCTTACGTGAATGGTATCCATATGATATTCATCTTTTTGCAGACCTACTTTATGTTTAAGAATTCTCAGGTATGTTGCGTCTTTAGTGTTGATCCACTTAGAAATTACATCATGCATGCAATAATTGTTTACTGAACGCAGTAAACACTCCGAAATGTGTATTTCAGGATCGTGATGAAATACTCATAAAATATTATTTTCTACACATGGAGAAAAAGAATTATAGTTTCTTCTTGATATTACAAATAGAAAACTGACCTTATGCGCGGACAACAGCAGGTTTCCAATTGTACCAGTCGTTTATCGGGATTTTCAACGTTGAACAATACTAAGCACCAAAGTACCTGAAGCTAGCCATAAACAATGTACATGTCATACAGCTCTTTCGTAATTTAATTAATATATGTCACTTATTGCCCTAATTGATAGCTGTAACATGGTATACAATCGTGACCTTGTATTACTTAAACACGATGGTCTTTAGATAACGTGCAATGTTTAACAACCAATCGCTTACGTGTAATCATCCTTATCTTCACAATGACAACTACGTTCATTAAAAAAAAATCTTTGGACCAATGTGAACGCATATGTTTTCTTTTGGAATCATGTTTATTTGATATCAATCTTTTCCTGATCCAAAGCTCTCTTCTGGGCGCTTTGAGCGCAATGTACAACTGCCTAGAGCACCCCAGCTAGGGAAACTGTTGACCTAGAGCATATGACTCTGTGGAACATTTCTCACACACTTCATCCACAAGTTCGATATAACAAATCAAATTTAAGAAAAATGAGCGAGCAGACGACATTTGCACATTGTTGCTTTATGAACGATATGAGGTAAAATGTTGCTTCCTTCACGAAACCATGTATAACGTACAATTTGACTACATGTATTTCAGGTCTGTGTTACAAAACATAAAGCGTTTGTTACGTGGGGTCTTGTTCATACCTTGGCTACCAATATGTGTGTATGGTCGAAGACCATCATGATGGAAGCAATAGAGGCCATATATCATCACAGGGAACACGAAACGCACGAGTCTGGGAACCATACGACTTATCCGGGAACCGGTGCGTTTACAGTTATACTGTTTCTTTTTTATGTAAACGGAGGTTAATAATAGCATGGAAATATTAACGTTAATACCTCCATGATAATAGGTTTGATTTGAGATAGTGCTCAAGTTAAACGCAGGTTGTGCTAACTGTCCTGTTCTCGAGTGACTGCCCACAATATGTGATCACTTTTCATGACCCCCAATTTTCTCCACATGCGGAAATAACAACCAAATATTCAAGATCTGTCTGTGTTGTCAAGTAAAGCTTCTATCTTCAATCATCAGATCAGAGTGCGACTGAAAGGCATCACAATATACACCAGGTACATTTAAAACATAATTTTGCAAAATTGATCCTTTTATGTTGGGTGAAACTTTCAGCAGTTTTGATATACTGTAACACAATGCACTTTGTTGACCCACATTTGTTTGTCCCCAAACGCCAAGTGCTGGTAGGTGTCACAAACAAATGTACTGGACACAAAAGGGTGTGTATCATGAAATTGTTCCATCCTAGAACACAACTACTGTTTTTGCCAAAGCTTCAAATAGCTTTCGGTGCTGTTTCTATGGTAACGTCCTGTTGTTGAATTGTGAATGGCCTTTTTTAGGATGAGGGATCCGCGGGAGGGATCCTATGCCGTATACTTAGCGTAGCCCTATAAATACGTTTGGAGGTGGCTGTACTACATAATCTCCCTCCGTGACAGGGAGATCGGCGAAACGTCAGATTCATCGTCCTAAATGTTTTTGGAACTTCATGGCAAATCTATGATTCACCCTAGAATGCACTTCACTCTGCCTGTAAAGCTGTTTCAACTTCATGTAATGATGAGCAGCAGTTGTCAGTCTGTATAATTGTTGCGAAACTGTCAAGCCACAGTTCGCAAGCATTACACAAGAAATGTCCAACCTACTTGCACAGTGAAAATGGATAAAGCCTGCTGCAGATTTCCCTCCTATGTGATCGTTAATCATGTGCAGAACACTCTCAGTTATATTTCTCCCACAAAACAGAATCTCACGGGTTTATTACAAGACTCCAATTAAAGGCATTGGTCCCGAAAGTGCAAGCAATTAAAAGGAAAGGACAAGATGTCACATTCTCAGATTGTTACATTTGAATATGTTTAAATGTTCCGTTTAATATTCATAAAATAGACAACCAACTTATTTCTCCTAATAATTGAACTAAACAAACAAAAATTAGTACCACTTAAATCTAGGTTCCTGACAAACTACTGCACCCAATACCACCAGTGAGATCATAATACCTGTGTCCCACGCTGACCAGTTTGATCCTCCTGCTCCTAGGTGTTTCAGACGCAGGGATACTGCATTAAGTAACATTATTATTTCCTTATCAGTTTTAGATATTTGATAAGTTTTATCTAGAGAAGAATCTTGGATTTTATGTGGAACGGCGGGATTGCCCATGGAGTGTTTCTGAACAAAATAAAGAAGTAGGCTCACTTCTCCCAAGGCCTAGACATCATTATGAAATTGCTTTATAAGGGAATTAAACATTCACCAGACATGTCCACAGCACCATTTGTTTCGTTTGAACCTGTCTTAGCCCAGTCAAGGACAAGGGGAACAGAATGCTCTTTACAAAAATGTGTGCCCGTCTCTCGCACCGCCATTCTTTTGGGAAGTTCAACTTATTTTGTGGTCCATCCATTTTCATCATCCCCAAGCATTTTAGCATATTTGCGGTTTACTTGTTCCTGTCATATGATGTGAGAATAGGTAACGATTTAGAGATAAAGGTGCAATTTTTGTCATGTGTGATGCAAATTACCATTTATATTCCATGTTATGTGCCAAAAGGAATTTTATGTTGATGTCTGGATCGAACATTTAGTCTATGCAATGTAGGTGCGGTCATTTTTATATTTGGGATATGTTAATTAATGATATTTATTCTGCAATTATGAGGTCTGGACAAAAGAGCTAATAAGAAGTATTGTATGGTGAATTTTATATACAGGAAGGTTGGCTTTGCGCAATATCATTTTACACCCATGCAATATTAGAATATTTGTCTGAAACGATGTTGGGCAACAGACACATTTAAAGAATGTTATATTTTGGTTACTCTTCTGTCTCATTTTGTTACATATATATTACTCTTGCACTTTCAGGTACACATAATGTCAGCCACGTGGCAATGGAGCCATACAAAGACGAAACCCATATATGCTACACAAGTACACCTATTTACGTTGTGTCCGCATCGCCGTACCTATTCCCTTGTATTATCGAGTATAGCCTCATCTCCGCCAGCGTCATTTATCGAGTCATGAGTCACGTTGGTTTTCTTCCAAAGCGAGTGGAAATCAAAATGGATGAGGACGATGGCGGGATACAAGACCAGCACGAGGCACCGAGCTACAGCCATTTCAAATATGATCAGTGTCACAAGGCAAACAAAGGGGTTTTTACTGGCTTAGCTGTAATAGTTACTACCATTGTGATGGCAATTGTATTCTTTGTCTTCAGTAGAAGAAGTGACGACAGGGACGTAGCAATGTTAGTGCTACACTCCTGTACCAGTGTCCTTCTTTGTCTCATGAGTCTTGCAATAGTTATTAGCTTCTATAAAATGACTGGAATGCGATCAGTAATCGATAATGATGACCAAATTGAAGGCATCATACTCGGTGTTGCCTTTATAGGTTTATTGGCGAATGATTTTTTCATGGTACTGGCAAGTATCGATAAAATTCGTAAACATAAATTTCTTCCGAGATTAGTTTTAGATACAGTTGCCTCATTACTTTCAACTTTGCAAGGTTCACTACAAACTGTTTTTATCCTGACTTATCTTCCTAAGAGAGCTGTCACAAAGCACCACACGGAAGCCAAACCAGGTAGAGGACTGGTCACGTTTCTCATATTATGCAACGTAGCTTTCTGGGGAATCACGACTTTCCTCGAGAAAGAAGCCAATGAGTATCAGAGGGAAGTGTATGGTGAAATAGCATGGAATATCATTGGCCACATTTCTCTGCCATTGACTATCTTTTATCGATTTCATTCCAGTGCTATATTAGCAGAGATATGGCATGAGGCCTTCACAAAATCTCACGAGCACTGAAAAATTGGCAATTGCCATCTTACAATCTATTTATATCTAAGCTCCGTTGGTCATTATGACAACTTTAATCGGCAGCGTGGAACGATGGACTAGGGTCAACGGGCTCCCTTGTGATACGTTACTTATAAGCCTGTTCATACTCAAATTTTAAAGTGCATGGTTAGTAATCCGTTCTGTTCAATTGTTAGGATACAGTCTCCAAGTTAGCTTTCGATCAATTTTGCAACGTAGCCATGGGGATCACTTCATGGTGTTGTTGAAAACCCAAGAATATCTTTTCATGACGCAGAGTCATTTGAATTGACTGCATTGAAGTTTCACAAGTTAAAATTAGGGTCTGCCTGAGTAATTTTGCACATATAATTCAGACCACACTGCTCACTATCACCCACTCATGTACATACATGTACGTGCATATTGTCTGTTTACTATATTACTGAATTATCGACTGATTGAGGAATAAAAGTGGGTAAACTACAAGTGCATTAAGGCATTGTGCGTATGTGTACCAATTTGTCTAGTACTTTTGATAGCGATTTGCAGCATAAGTATCATTAAAGTCCAATCGTCTCATTGAGCCAATGTCTACAGTTACCATAACATTTTCGTCACATCTCCAGTCTGTCCATAGTTTTTTGTAAACCTTTTTTTTTCAGCTGTAATATTCTTTCACAAGTCATATACCTTTGCAGATGCACTACATATATCTTACAAGTGTGGGTATCATCCGTACTCGAATCAACAGTTTCTCCGTGCCAGCACTTGCAACATATTTGCCATTTAAATGTTGATGTTACCTGGTTTAAAATATTGCACACCCGATTTTTTCTGAACATCAATATCAAATATTATATATTCATAGACCAATGCATTCGACATTCTAATTAATTTGACTGCCATCTTGGGGACATTCAAGACAGGAACAAGAAATGTGGCTTACAAGTATAAAGTATCAAATCGAATGTTTCTGAACACAGCCCTTTATTTAATCCATGTTCTAAAGCATCAAAATATTTGAGTTTCCTTTGGCACTCATGTAATGTGACACTCGCCGTGGTCTCGAGGGACTTGAAGACATCCTTGTGTGAGAGACGGTTGTGGCGTACGTATGGATATGGTTAGCAGATAGCTCATATAAAACCAGAAGGTGATGTATATAATGAATGCCCTCAATGCGGATCGATCTCTTGATACTGCTCAGTTGTTCCAAGGACCACTAGCATGCAAACCTTCCCGTGTATTGAAAGAGAGTCTGTGGCTTAGGGATCACATTCATAGAAATAGTTCTTACTGTACACAGACATTTACCTTTCAAAGTTTTACTACTCTTGTGACATTGGCGTAAGATCTCCTCAATGATTATAAGCGTGATAAGGTCATGGATAAAGTACTAAGCCACAACCGTGGCGAAGCAGACATTATTTCTACATAATTGAGCAGCAGGAAAGTGGTGCCAATCTACATCCGGTTTGCTAAGTGAAGCGATACCCTTTTCAATAAGCTCAAATATATCTGAAAAAAACATAAGTTAAAAGTGAGTTTCGACGAAACTGTTTTAATGTGGATTACGTCCATGACCGAAAATCATGTGTCATCTGAGGGAAAATGTTCTGGCCAGGCCGCCCAAGAACAGTTGAAACGATATTATATGTTCCCGCTAAAAGCATATGCAGATACAGTATCAACGATTATTTAATTTCACATAATACCATATCATCACGCTAAACGAGAAATTGCCTACGCAAATATTATTTTGAGACAATGTTTATGGAAGTTTTATTGTCTAATAATTCATAAAAAGGGGGTTTCACGTACAAAACCCTAGGTTTCGCGATAGAAAACCCTGGGTTTTGTCGCGAAGTTCTGTGTTTTGTAAATAGAACTATGGGTTTCTTTACGAAACCTCAAGTTTTATGCACAAAAAGCCTTGGTTCTGTTCCGCAGACCACAACTGATAAAACCCTAGGTTTTGTGACGTCACAATACCCAGTGTTTTACTCTGCTATTTCAAAAGTTACAAAAGTCACAGGTTTTATTTTACTGAAACCCCGAGACTTGTCAAGGGTTGATGGAGGTAATGACTCTGACTCACATAACTCGGGAATTTGAAACAAGTGTCCAGCTGTGTGACTTGCTCATTATTTACATTCTGTATAAGCCACAGGGTCTTGAATCTCTATTTTTTTACCTCACAGTGTCAATAAAATTTTGTGATTTTGTCTCCCATATTAAACTGGTTGTGCACCGTTACTTTACCCATATGGAGGCATACTTTCAAACAGTAAAATTCAGGTAAGGATTGCATCCATTTCGTTGCTCCTCAGAATCAATTAAGACGGAGTTATTTCTCCAAAAGTCTCCTGCTTCGTTCCATATGCTGTAATTGATGTAGTTGAAGTCAATCAGGCAAGCATACACCAGTGCTTGATACTGAAAAGTTTAAAAAATATCGTATTCGCATGTACATGACAGTTGCACTTTAGACCATGCTACGCAATTTGAAAATATCATTTAGGGATAACCGTATCTTATAGACATAATGATACTGACAGCCTAATAGTTTTTTGATGAGGCCGATATAGATAAGGCCTTTCACTGAGCATAAATTGTCTAATAATGTTATCACTGTTTGTCAGTATTAGTTGAACAAGGGGCACAGTTTGACTTTTCATATCAGGTTTGCATTACAAAACATTGCCTGTTCGTTATATGGAGCCCAGTCCATATCACAGCAACACATATCTGTATATAGTATGACCTGTTTGCCTTGAATGTGCCCTCAGAACTTTTGCCCAAGGTATTTTGCATCACAGAAAAATTTTAGTTCTAACACTAAAGGAGACGAAAATCTTCAGCCGGACGCTTTTGGACGATATACAAATAAAGCTAATAACGTTATTTAATTTGGACCTCACATGTTCATTGCAAGAGCCAGTTGGGCTGTTTCTTTCTATTTTGCACCACATGGCATTACATATTCACCTTTCAGATGTATACATGGCTAATCTATCAGAAAAAAAGTGGAAAACGACACGTGTGCTTGTTCCACAAGTATATCCGTTTCCGTTGAGTGTTCATCCCCATACTTATTCCCGTGAATCATTGAATACAGCTCCATTGTCAGCGTCACTTTAGGGTTTGTTTTCGTCCACAGCAGATGGAAAATAAAGTGGCGGAGCAAGATAGCAGAAGGAGTGACCAATATAGCCTATCAAACCACGGGGACCATTAGTATGATCAGTGTCAAGAGGCAAACAACTGTGTTTATACTGGGATAGCTGTGATAGTTACTACAATTGAAATGAGAGTAATAATAATAAACGTCATTTCTGGATTGGGAAAAAAATCCAGGGGCTGAACCAAATCCCTCTCCTCGAGTAAATACAAGTACATCGAGGTAGGTATATATTGCATACCATACAGCTAAAAATTAAAAAATTCTAAATAAAAATGAAATAAACTATAGAAAATGCACTGATACCCTGTGGCGAGGCTATTTGTTAGACAAGTTTGACATTCCGTGAATTCAATTTCTTTACATACTTGAAAGAAATCTTTTGGAACTTTCGATGAACTGCATAGTTGCCTCAACAAGCAAACAGTTTCAGTCATATGCTACTTTGTGAGTTTCAAATGGTAACAAATGCACTTCTTTCACAATTCCGTAATCGATTAAAGGAGTGTTATGAAGTGGACACCGCAGTAAATGATAGATTAGAGTTTCAGAGGCACAACCGCAGTAGCAGCTTGGTCTTCCAATAAAGTATGTAGTGAATAGATGGGCATTTAGTGTACTGAAATCAACTCGAAAACGATTGATCAAAATATTTAACTTTCTACGTCAGTGTCTTAACTACCCACTCCTATCGGGAAACAAGTGACGCTTAATATATGTACCTTGAATAAGTTGATAGAAGGGCAATTTCTGATGATGAATGGAAGGGCGTTCCAAAGTCGAGGACATAATGGAATGAACGAATTTTTCAATAATGAAGTGCGCGCGTTCACCTGGAACCGCCCGTGAATATTGAGTAACAGGTTATTGACCCTCTCACTGGCAGGTCGGGGGATCAGCGCTCTCAAGTGGTCAGGACAAGTTCCACTGGTTATTTTTATGGTAAAGAACCTGTTTTATGATATTTACGTCTAATTTCCAGGCTAGGCCAGCCAAGACATGATCATATTTTTGACTGACTTGATGTATTCATTGCACTCGAGACAAATAATGATGCCTGATATTGAACAGATTCCAGCCTTGCTCTGTCGCCTCCAGAGCAGTTGTCAAATACAGGTGAAACGTATTCAAATATAGGGCATATGAATGATGTGTATATATACTGCAACACATTACACTGCAAATGAAACATGCATGATCTGATGCGCCCTATACGAGATGATGCATTATTATAGATGTTTTTTTTATGTGGGTGTCCCAACACAGCTAATCAAATAAAGTAACACCCAGGCGTTTGTGCTCATGTACACGTGGGATACCTTTGTTAATATAATACAATTGATCAAGTCTTGGCTTTTTCCTTTTTGTTGAAATTAACATTTCCTCAGTTCTATCAGGATTACAATCACATTCCATTTTCCCCTATTCCTCAGCAACCTGCAAATTAACATTAAAATGTATGATTGTGCCCTCAAGTGTTTCAACAATTTGCATCAGTGTTGTATCATACGCGAATAGGGAAATTTTGCAGGTAATATCATCGACCAAGTCATTTATAAATACAAAAAAAAAAAAAAAAACGAAAAAAAAAAACAAAAACAAAAACAAAAACAAAAACAAAACAAAAAAACAAAAAAACAAGCAAAAAACAATAAACAAAACAAAAACAAAAAACAAAAAAAACAAAAACAAAACAAAACAAAACACCCCCCCCCCCAAAAAAAACCCAGGGGGCCTAGGACACTACTCTGGGGGACAGATTCTATATTTACTCAGCCCGAGAGGGTGCTCTGAATGCATACCCTTTGCTTTCTAAACTCAAATATGATTTGATCCATGAAAGAAGTGTGTCATGTACACCTACATGTTGTAATTTTAATGATGAACAACGATGCCAAACATGATCAAAAGCCTTTGAAATGTCTAAAAATATCATTCGAAAGCCTTTTTTCTTATCGACTGATTCACATATTTCGTGAACGATGTTAATAATTAGTTGACAGTGCTGTTCACTTTCTTAACCCCGAGTTGCAATATGTCAATAAATTATCGGTAGTCAAAACATCGTGCAATCTATTAAAATACACAATTGAAATACTTTAGATATAGCAAAAAGTAGAGAAACGTATCTGTCATTCTTAACAACTTGAGGATCGTCTTTTTTTAAAGACAGCTGAAACATTAGCTTTCTTCCGCAAATCAGGAAGGATGGAAGTGGGGCCGAAGGATTAAAAAATTTAGCCAATGCAACATGAATATATTCAGCAAACAAACGTGAGACCTTATTTGGAGTTCCATCAGGTCCACCTGTGTTAGTAATTTGTAACTTTTTAAGTGCTATCAAAATCTCATTTTCTGCAATGATATAACGCTCTCGAGCCTTTGATCCTTTCCATAAGTTATTGCAGATAATTCAGAGATGAAATCGTCCTTTATCCACTGGGAAGTAAAATAATCGTTCGGGTAATTTGCGTTGTCAAGAGAATTTAGGAAGAGAGATCCATTATCAATTAAGGAAGGAATTGGTTTTCTTGAAATCCATCCACAAGCTTGCTACCAGGTTTGCACCAATTTTTTGGCTGTGTCTTTTTCGGTAAGAAAGAATGGCATGCACATAACAAGAGGCGTTGTAAAATAACCCCATTTAGCTATCCAGACCAGATCAATCACTGCATTTCTGAGCCTGCAGATCAGACCTCAACTTTGGGAAAAGTGCACCACCTCCGGATCTATAGCGATCACATCTGAAGAAAGGCTAAAGCCTTGAATATGTTAATCACCATTGACATAGAATTGTCCAGTTTGGTCTCATTTAAGCAAATTACATCCATGCTTTTATGGAGACCAGAAGTCCCTAGTTCATCTACTTTGTTATTGGCCGTCCAACTATTTATATTTAAGTGCAATAAGTTCATAATACTCCGTGTGACAGGGCCAGGGTTTGTATGGATATCTCCAGATAAGATTGTTACCAGATCATACAGTATCAGGGACACTGAACAATATGAGAACATGCAGAACAATAAATATATGAATATCAGAAGAAAGGACCCAAGTTTACGTTCTAAAACATTTGTTTCTCCCATGACGCACGCTCTTTTTGATACAGTAGGGATCATTACTCTACATTTCTCAAATGACCACAAGAAGATATTTCTTGCTGCCACTGAGCACCACAAAACATAGCTTGTATAACAAAACATCTTGGCCAGCTCCAAGTACACAGTAACCTACAGTTGTATTGCAGGGCCACTGACTTTGCAGAGTCATACATTAACCTATTCCTGTCTTTGGCAGGATTTCATCAGTACAGAGTGAACGAATAATCTGAGGCTGCAGGTAAAAAGCTATAGCGGAAAACATCATCTTGTAATGTATTTACTGGTAAGTACAAACATAAAGTATAAGAGGAAGATAGGCACATACAAGTAACGAAACATACCATTTTTAGGCTCAATATTTGATATCACAAGCCTCCTGGTAATTCGGATAACTATGCAAAAGGAATTAAGAAGCCCATTCGAAGCACAGTAACAGTACAACAGAAAAGTGCCTAAAATAGCACAAACACAAAAGCAAAGAGCATGTGTAAAATTAAGTTGGTGACGTTGTAGAAACAGTCCATTGGAGAGCCATTTAGTGAAAGTTGTGTAACATTTCTTTGAAGAAACCAGCGTTTAAAACAAATGAACTGTGTACTGGTGACGGCACACAAAGCACAGGCAAAATAGTATTCTGTGGCAGACATGAGGTGAACATGTACAGGGTGGAGAAAGTGCAAACATGTAACCTTCAAGGGCTGTAAAGACCACCGGTTAGAAAAAAAAAAACAAAACAAACAAAACAAAACAAAAACAAAAAAAAACCCAACAAAACAAAACAAACTACCCCCCCAAAAAAAAACAAACCAAAAAACCCCCCAAAAATATATAAAAAAAAGACAACAAAACAAAAAAAAACAAAAAAACAAAAAAAAAAAAAAAACACCCCCCCCAAAAAAAAGTAACCTAAGAGGCCCGATGTTAGTCCATATGATGTGGTATGTCACAACAGATCAGGTCAGATATATATCGGACGTAATATTTCAGCAAGTGTTTCACAATAAAAAACCCCCAACATTTTAGCGTTTCATCAAGACGTTTAGCGTGCAAAAAAGTAATGTCAGGTGGTCCAACAGATAAGCAACAAAAGGGAGGCAGCATAACTAAGTATCCATTATTTTAGTCAGACAATACGTAAAGACCGAAGCTTCATGGCCTAATGAGCAGCTATAGAGCTTGGACAAGATTGGCAAATTCACGGGGAAAATGTATCACACTCATTTGTCCTGTGTTGTGAACATGGGATAAAACAAAATGTCACAAGTAAATAGTTTTGAAGGGCAGCTTACAAACTTACAGCTGAAGAACTGTGGGTGAAATTGTCCATTGAAATGAGGGTAATTTTCTTTGTTTTCATTAGAACCTCCATACCAGAAGACAGTAATACAGCAGCATTAATAATACATTCAATTGCAAGTATTGTCCTCATTTTGATGATTGCTGCTACATATGTGGTTATAGTTTTTTTAAACAAAATTATTAGAATGCGTTCAGTACACAATAAAGATGAGCAAAATAAAGGCACAACGCTTGATTTGGCACTTGAAAAATTAATGAGGAATATTACGATATTGGCAGGTATTGATCAAGTTTAAAATCTAAATGCTAGATCAACATTAAATACTGAGGAATCATTCTTTTGAATTGCGCAAGTATTAATGCAAAGATATCATGGTCTAAGAGAGTGGTTGACACATGTCACACCGAAAAAAAAACCAGACAGACCAAAAAAAAAATCGGCAGCCAATGAGTGGGACTACAAAGTGTATTACTTGGATTGGCTACTTTTCATTTCTATTGTCTGTGTTGTACATATTTCACTCCAGAGCTTTACTGCTAGAGATTAAACAGAGAGCTTTACAAAAATCTGAGTAGTAGTAAGGATCAGGGTATGTGTTTTTTATCTTAGACATGTGTGACTATATTATACTGACACTCGTGTTCCATTTATCAATTTCAAGTGTCATTGATGAAATCAGTTCTGTAGACAAGCTTTGCAAATTTCATCCAGGCTTGGGAGTAAATTTCACCTTTAGAAATATCCTCTGTACGTTTCAAATGTCGTTTATTCCTGTATATATGTAACATAATAATCCTTATTTCGAATCTTTGTACGGCAATAAATCATTTGCACTCATTAGTACGTATCAACACATGTATTTATGTATGTATGTATGCATGTATGTATGTATGTATGTATGTATGTATGCATGTATGTATGTAGTATCCATGTATGTATGTAGGTGCGTATTTAAGGAGACATGTATGTAAGTATGTAAGTTAGTGGTTATGTAGGTAAGTACGTACGTACGCACGTACGTACGTACGCAGGTAGGCAATAATGCATCTGCGTTCATTTTACCGTTGATATAAGATTCTTCAATAGTGCATTTTTCAATACCATACCTTGCCTAATATGATCAGTTTTAGAAATGGTGATCTTGGTCAACAGGTAGCATTCCATCGCGTTCCTAGGCCCTGTGCATTGCCTGAAAAGTGCGCTGAGAAATCTCATCTCTCGGGGCAAAATATTGGCATGTTGTCGGACCTCCGGACCTGCGTTACTTTCCAAACTGGCAAGTAAGCCTTACCGAAGGAATCAGAATATTAGATTAGCTTAGAATTACCGCAAAGCTGAGTCAGCATCACAAGATAGACTTAAGTTTGACATATGAAATTAAGTCATGTCCTTTTTTTGGGGGGGGGGGGTATTTTTACTTTATTACTTTTTTGGTGATATGCTATTTTCCATGCGACTATGGCTATTGTGTGGCACGATAGTAGTTGTGGAACATGCTCATGTGCGCAAACATTCCTAATTTACAGCCTACTTTGCGCTTAGCACTGCGATGGGCTTGAACAGTGTTTTGATGGGACTGATGAATAAGGATGTTCAAGAAATAATTTGGAGGATCACAACAGTACGGCCTTCTTTCGTCAATAAAAATCAGAATCCAAACACTAACGTTTAAGCTCTGTAACTTTGACGACGGTGTCATCAGAAGTTCTGTCAAATGTTTCGATGTTTCATGACGCAGATTTGGCTGGCACTTTTGACCTTCATGGAGAAGTTGGGCTAAAGTTAACGTGGAAGCAAATGCAATCTATTTCCAGTCTCTAAATATGTGATGTGTCCAGATATTTGAAAAATTTGTCGATACATATTGTCTACAGATTATTAGATATGACTTCCCTTATTGGCAAACTCAAGAAGCAAAGATCAATTGTGCCAACGTTTTGTTGTCCCATTTCCTCTCCGCCCAAAGAACGCAGACCGGGCCATCAAATGGTGACTTTCTTTTTTTTGTGGTTTTCATGTGATAGGCTTCAAGATTCTGCTCTGTATTTTCTCTGTGTGCATCTTTAAAATGAATGTTTCAAAACAAAACAACACAGATATATTTCCAAATGCAGTAGAAGTCAATATCATCACGGATACCATCATATATCAACTTTCAGATTCTTTTAGTTAAGGGTCAGGCAGTCACGCCATCTGACTTCTAAAGAGGTAATAACACCGTGTAACGTCCTGGCATAAACCTGTTTTATTAAATGTATGTAACGTATTGTGCTGTTGATTGTTGACTAAAAGTTTATACCCCGTGTAATATTATACAGTACATGTTGTATCTTTGGTGTATGTATGCATGCCAAAAAGGTCGTGATAAAAAACATTGAAACTAAAATAAAATGAAATGAAATAAAATAAAACAAAATAAAATAAAATAAAATAAAATAAAAAAAAAAAAAAAAAAAGACAAATTTTAAAGTTAAAAAAAACCCCAAAACCTTTTGTGACCCCAACCCATCAAAAGAAAGTTAGAAACTAAGATGACGTCAGTTTGTCAAAATACGGTAGCTGAACCATATTAGGGGAGTGTCCATTTTTTAAGCAAGGGCTGTAATGTTTTCTTACAAATACTGTCAACAGCTCAGAGTTTTCAATTTTTTCATCGCCTTTTACCATTTCATAGTCCACGTTTTACGGGCATATTTCATGAATTATACAAAAAATATGAAAGAATTTACGGGTCATGACCCGGCCTATGCAACTAAAATGATTAGATTCCTAACAATTTTTCAGACCTGTTTTATTAAATGTATGTAACGTATTGTGCTGTTGATTGTTGACTAAAAGTTTATACCCCGTGTAATATTATACAGTACATGTTGTATCTTTGGTGTATGTATGCATGCCAAAAAGGTCGTGATAAAAAACATTGAAACTAAAATAAAATGAAATGAAATAAAATAAAACAAAATAAAATAAAATAAAATAAAATAAAATAAAAAAAAAAAGACAAATTTTAAAGTTAAAAAAACCCCCCAAAACATTTTGTGACCCCAACCCATCAAAAGAAAGTTAGAAACTAAGATGACGTCAGTTTGTCAAAATACGGTAGCTGAACCATATTAGGGGAGTGTCCATTTTTTAAGCAAGGGCTGTAATGTTTTCTTACAAATACTGTCAACAGCTCAGAGTTTTCAATTTTTTCATCGCCTTTTACCATTTCATAGTCCACGTTTTACGGGCATATTTCATGAATTATACAAAAAATATGAAAGAATTTACGGGTCATGACCCGGCCTATGCAACTAAAATGATTAGATTCCTAACAATTTTTCAGACCTGTTTTATTAAATGTATGTAACGTATTGTGCTGTTGATTGTTGACTAAAAGTTTATACCCCGTGTAATATTATACAGTACATGTTGTATCTTTGGTGTATGTATGCATGCCAAAAAGGTCGTCATAAAAAACATTGAAACTAAAATAAAATGAAATGAAATAAAATAAAACAAAATAAAATAAAATAAAATAAAAAAAAAAAAAAAAAAAAGACAAATTTTAAAGTTAAAAAAAAACCCCAAAACATTTTGTGACCCCAACCCATCAAAAGAAAGTTAGAAACTAAGATGACGTCAGTTTGTCAAAATACGGTAGCTGAACCATATTAGGGGAGTGTCCATTTTTTAAGCAAGGGCTGTAATGTTTTCTTACAAATACTGTCAACAGCTCAGAGTTTTCAATTTTTTCATCGCCTTTTACCATTTCATAGTCCACGTTTTACGGGCATATTTCATGAATTATACAAAAATATGAAAGAATTTACCGGTCATGACCCGGCCTATGCAACTAAAATGATTACATTCCTAACAATTTTTCAGAGGCCATTCCTTTTCCAGACACATGGCTGGTAAAGCAACTCTTAATCTTGCAAGACTCGGAAAAAATCTGTCCCATGGCATATCATTAACTGTTCCACTGTCAAGCACAACCTCAATCGATCTACTACTTTGAATTATCATAAGAATCCCAAATTCGCATTCCTCGTAAAAAGACCTTTCGTCCAAGTGCCAACATGCCTATAGTTCCAGAGAGAGTATCCCAGGTCAAAACGCAATGCGCCCCATGCGCGCAGAGAACAGCTGTTGACTCAGTCCCAACATTGGCACTGAAAGAGTTAATAGATATTGGTCATGCCTTTTTTTGTAACAAATGCAATTTTGTTAAAATTTTGGCACATTTCTCCATAATTTAGCTCAGACCTTCCATGTCACTTTTTTTTCTTTTTAGCTTTGATGGTCATATTTAATGTTGATCACCCAAGCACCTATCACTGGTCACCTGGCCCCGACAGTGACTTTTCTGGTAACTTATGTTCCGGGTAAATAGGATCACATGGTGTTGCATCAATTTAATCTATTTTGATATTTCAACTTAAAATGTGCAGCGTTTTTTTTTTTTTACAAACTTTATTGTTGATCTTGTGTGATTTACCATGGATATGGACCTCATTTATTTCTAATTGATATTCAATACCAGATGGCAGACGTTAACTGACTAATGGTTAATGTAACCCACATCAGACAGATTAAAAAAAGCTTATATATTTCGCTATTCCTTATAAGTTTCCGAGTAATATAGAACCCTTATAGACCAGTAGACGTGACATATCACCGAAAGTTCAAACAGTCAACTAAATTTTTACAAGATATGACACCGTCCTTACATATATGTGATCAGATGTTACTTCCAGGTCTGCGTTTATTTCAGTGGAAGTTTGAGTTCTGTCACTCATTCCATACTGTTGTCTAGAAAATTGAAATAACAAATGAAAAGAAAAACAAAACAGAAAAAGTGCATTGATGGTAACTTCAGCATTGACATTCGAGTATGCTGGCGGCAGATAGTAAGAAAGACTCAGACAGAAAGACAGACAGTTATTTAATAGATAGGCAGCTATATAGATGAATGGATAGACGAAGACACAGACAGGCAGGCAGATACACAGATCGATCGTACGATCGAGCGGGTCGATCGATAGGTAGGTAGATAGATAGGTAGATAGACAAACAGACAGACAAATAGATAGATGGATTGATAGATAGATAGATAGATAGATGGATGGATGGATGGATGGATGGGTGGATAGATAGATAGATAAATAGATAGATAGATCGATCGATCGATCGATCGATCGATAGATAGATAGATAGATAGATAGATGGATGGGTGGATAGAAAGATAAAAATAGATAGATCGATCGACCGATCGATCGATCGATAGATAGATAGATAGATAGATAGATAGATAGATAGATAGATAGATAGATAGATAGATAGATAGATAGACAAATACGTTATTTATCCTATGTTACATTGCCAGCATTATCAACAAAATCACTTTGTGAGTTACAGGACTATGTTATCTTTCTGGAAATTCAGTTTTCAAAATATCACCCACACTGTTCCCTCCAACTCCAGTGTCAAAAGATTTTGCCTTAGGCAAAAAAGACAGCAACTGGTATACCGGTAGGGAAAGTACCATTTCTCTTCATAAAAAGAGACTTATTATTCATGCTCCAAAATATATATTTTCTGCTGTATTGGATGAATTGTTAGCACTTGGGTGAAAGAAAATGGGAGTTCGGCAGCTTGTCTATGCATGTGCATAAGGTATCTTTCTGTGAGCACTGACCACTCAATTTTGGCTAATGAACTCTTACACCTGGTTGTTCTTGGCCAACTGTTCTTTTTCCCGCATTTTTTACTCTCAGCCCCCCCCCCCAATATAGGCAATGGACCCTTTCTGTAAACACTATTAGCTGGATGTGGGTGCCTCGTTAGAAATATTTCTGCTGTTCGTTCCTTCCATCACTATGAAAATAACTCATATTCGTGGTTTTGGGATGCAGTTTGTTGTTTTCATTTCTGCCAATGAATACCTCCTTTTAGATTCCGACCACAAGTCAGGGTGCATTGCACATATAGAATCTAGCACTGAATGGCAGTTGCAGACGACAAAAACCTCTCGCCCCGAAAATTTTAATGTACGAGTTACAAAATTTTAGTTCCTTGGGAAGATTATATGAGAAGAGAGAGAGAGAGAGAGAGAGAGAGAGAGAGAGAGAGAGAGAGAGAGAGAGAGAGAGAGGCAGGCTTTGGTGGAGGCATGTAATGTGGGGGTATGAGAAATAGACGCATAATATGGTTTTGGAATGCGAGAAGCAATGCATTAAGTGCTATGGATGGTGAAGCCAGATCTTTTATATGTCTGCTTAATAATGTATATTTAGATCTTGAAGATAGAGGAAGATACAATGCGTCGTCCTGTTGTCACGGGCTAAATTTTGCAACATGTACATGGATGAGTTAATCGATTTGAAGATATAATTTTGTTTTACCTAATGTAATAGAAGAAATTGCGTTCATTAAACCCATGCATATTGCTTCATGTATGTGTGTTGCCAGTAAGTTTGTTTAATACAAGTAGCAACTATACCTGAACACATTATACGCATAGAACCTGGCTTAATCCACATTTAGATCTGTCATACAATCACCAAGTGTGCATTTTCAAATGTCTGATGATACCTGGTGGTTAACCATTGGTTCAATGAGCGAACGTTTCTCACACATGCAATGGATCTTTTGTAACTAAAGAAGTTGCAGGGAACATTGTAAACTAGAATTGCTCCAAAAGGATATATTCATATTTAAATGCGGTCCTACTCTAACACCTATCGAGCACAAGAGGGAGCCATCTGCATCTCTAGCATGGTCAAAAGTACTTTCCCAATACAATGAACAACATGAACACAGAATAATCTTAAGAAAATGTATTAACATATATTTGAAACATAAAGGTTTCTATCTAAATTGATTAGAAATGGAACCTCTTTTGGTTGAAAAGGTGTTATTAATGGATGTTTGTGTAGTATATGATACAAATCTGCCCTGATCATGGTGGAAGCATCAGTCTGTTGCCCCGGCAACACAGAAAGTGCGCAGGATCGCAGTTACATATG
Source organism: Hermodice carunculata (assembly GCA_964020975.1). Lineage (NCBI taxonomy): Eukaryota > Metazoa > Annelida > Polychaeta > Eunicida > Amphinomidae > Hermodice > Hermodice carunculata. The sequence continues at coordinate 559,684 of CAXHWN010001605.1, read as the reverse complement.
AATACTCCTACTGAACAGAAAACCTAACCCTTCACCTTTTGGTCTTTATCTTATATGCTAATTGGACATCAGTAAAAGACATGTACTGAGCCGAAATCGGGAGTGACATTGGGTAAAGTTGCTTTACAGTGTAATGAGGCATACAAATGTTTTCTTATCTTTCAGCTAAAGTACAAACCTAAGTGGAAAAACACTTACATGATTATAACAGACAAATTGTAGAGATGTCACTTTAGATTTGCCTGTGCTAAACACTACTACTACTACTACTACTACTACTACTACTACTACTACTACTACTACTACTACTACTACTACTACTACTACTACTACTACTACTACTACTACTACTACTACTACTACTACTACTACTACAATGACTACTACAAATATTAATTTTAACGAAATTGATGACAAAGCTTTGTGAAAGAGGGAAGTCATCATTCAACTGACACAGATGTGGACGAGACTATCATTAATTTTCAGCTATGTGGTAAAATTATAATTAAATTCTTTATTCATCAAATAAAATGTATTCTTTACTAGCTTCGGAACTGCGACGTTATATATATATTAACATATGTACTTCATTACGTCACAAAAGCACAAGAGTAGGAAACAGATAACGCGACATCACTGATGTATAATGTCTTATCATGGGTTTCTAAGACTGCTGCTATTTTAACTTCTTGGAAGCAGAATGTAATTGCAGTTTGGAAACGGATAATTTAAGCCTGAAACCGGTTGCCATCTATCTATCTATCTATCTATCTATCTATCTATCTATCTATCTATCTATCTATCTATCTATCTATCTATCTATCTATCTATCTATCTATCTATCTATCTATCTATCTATCTATCTATCTATCTATCTATCTATCTATCTATCTATCTATCTATCTATCTATCTATCTATCTATCTATCTATCTATCTATCTATCTATCTATCTATCTATCTATCTATTTATCTGAATAAATGAAGATTTGCTTGTAAATGCAGACCTTTAATATGAATAAAGAATACCTGTCAAAACAAATATAATTACTAAATTTGTATAGTACGAGTACAGATAAGAATTGTTTGACTTACCCCTAAACCAATAGGTATCTTTGCTGGCTGGATAGCTTACCTTAGTTAAACCACCTGCCAGTGTATAACTGAAGTAGAAACAAATTGGGGCAATATATTCAGTTCAAGTGATATATGTGTTTCTAAATATCAAACATGTAAAATAAGATGCTACCGTATGTTTCATATACATTTAAATGAAAAATACGAAGGATAATTTTTTATAATACTTAAGTCACAAGTCCTTTAATACTTGTCGCAAGTGGATTGAGTTCTTTTGTTAAATATAAAGCTGGAAAATGCACTATATCTGTGTGCAAATGAAATAAAATAATCCAATTTTAGAATGTGATGCAGAATACTCGTCATAACACTTTAAATTGTGTAACCTATCCCCAAGCCATTTACGTCAGCGAGGTCATAATATGGCTCCCTGTATTACTAAAACAATTAGATTTGTCTTTCTTTGCCTTAACGAACCTCACAGAATACGAGCTAATTGTGAGATCATATATTGGCATGGGGATTGGATATCTGATTTATTTAGAACTTTAACGCGGTTAATTTTACCGTATAGAGGAAATTTGCAAGGGAACATATGACTGGATAGATGCAATCTACAACAGAAATATTTCTCGATCATTACGTTGTACCAAAGGGCCTAGATGTGTACACAGGCTCCTTGGTTTTACCAGGTGGAGAACGGGCATTCACGGTAACAAGGTGTTATCATTGTCAGTTTCGGCCCGATGCCCTCGCCAAGTTTAACCGAAAAATCCATTTAACCGCTACGATCAGTTCAGCCCGATTGACGGAACAAGTTTTACATGCAGGCATGGGTTCGGAATGGGCTTTCTGTACCCGAACTCCCACTCCCACTTGCTACGCCATTGTTGGGGCCGGAACCTGCCCAAGCTGTGTGAAGGGGTGTTGTCTAGAACAATATTCCTGACAGAGATACTGTAAGCTCGGGTTCCTGTGTAAATTAACAATGAAACTGAAGTAGTTGACTCAAGTCAGGCTTTGATCCCACCAGTGGCTTTTTAATCTGTGAAAATCCTTCCCAATATATTAGTTTGTTAACTCAGCTGGCACCACGCCCTTGTACCCAGATAACAGAACCATGTTATTATCTTAAATGCCATAAAACATAAAAATAAATGATGGATCTTACTTAACGTCGAAAAACACCATTTAAAAATACATTCTTTTGAAAACATAACGAAAAAGCTGTATGCACCTGGTAAATATATTATTTTAAGATTGTTCTGGTACATTTGACATTTTAAGGTTATGAAAAGTGAAGTGTAATAAGCCGCTTTTGATGCTTACTTTTCAAATGTTGACTCTGTTCATTACATTTCTTGTATTACATTATTAAAGTAGAGGCATCATTACATCAACATTGGTGTATGTTCGTGTTAAATTCTGTCTGTTTTATATAGCAACAAGGGATGTTTTCGCTTTTATAATCGTTAATTATTCATTTTCAAGTCTTCATTTCCATGTTTCATTTTTCATTCAAGGTCTGATGGAAATCAATGTCGCGGCACTAAACCAGTCAGCATTGGTAAGTAAACAGACAGACAAACAAATAAATAATTGACACGCCTGCTGGCCATCCTTTGATATTTGGTACATTTTATGCGGCGAGGAAGGCAGCATTGTTGAAGTCTGCGATTTTGAAGCCATTTTATCTAAACCGTATATAGAAGCTAAAAATAAAATTTGCAGAGTGTCAGTGAAGTATTTCCCCCGTTTATGTCATTGTTAGACAGAAAAAAAAATCTTCAACTAAGCCTCAACTGACGGTATTTAAGTCTTTTAGTGACGTTATTTAATATCATGTGGACATCTATGACCACATGAAGAGGAAAGTAAAAAACTAATGTATGCTCATATGTAACGATTACAGGTATATTACATGGCAAACGTCTTTACCTGGTTGTACTACGCGTTACTCCTCTTTCGAGTCTCCCGAAGGTAGTTACGCACCTACTGATAGGAGACATCCCCTGTTGTCGAAAGAAAGCTCTTAACTGACTTCATACAAGTACGTGTACTGTCGTTTTTTACGTGAATTTTGCTTTGACCAGAATGTTACAATGGACATTTACGTCCATAGATAATGTTTCTTATACCATGCCTCCTTTGTTTTCTCAAGGGATATATATATATATATATATATATATATATATATATATATATATATATATATATATATATATATATATATATATATCACCTGCTTTCACATATATCCCTGCTTTAAATTTATATGGCTAAATTTCAACACAGGACTGATTTGCTTTGGTAAATACATTTTAAAATGCATTTATATTCATGAAAACAAGGAAGGCATGGTATAAAAAGGATACATCCCTTGTTCTCGTGATTTATCTGGAATCCTGCATTTTTAAATCCCTACGCTTCGCTCCGGGATTTAAAAAAGCAGGATTCCAGATAAATCCCTTGAACTTGTGATGTATCCTCTTCAGATTATCATTGTACGGGCATAGGCTGAAACACGTTCATGGCAACATGACGGCAAGATAAGGCAAGCAGCTGTCTGTACTCTGGTGTCAGTACGTGCGTTTATATTTGCTTTGCTGCTCTGACTAATATTAATAGCGCTGAATGAAGCTAAAATGCATTACGAAGGTGACGTTGTTCTAATCTGACCATCATTGCGTTAAATGATCAGGGCTACGGTATGGTGATCTTCTAATATATTGTCATCGGTGGCATTACAAATCGTTTTCTATCCGTCCGTTTTCAATCATACATTTGAGCTGTTTCAAAGTAGCGTGACTTTTATGCTAAGCGTTTTGATGCATATTTTTGTTGTTACTGCAAAATTGCTACAGTTAGGTCTTCAGTAATATGTTTATTGTTAAGCTGTTACAATGTACGTCCTTACGAAATGCAGTATAAACTTTTTGGTGATAAGAACAGTCATCTACTTTTTACAAAAACATTGAATCGAATTTGCTATGTTCATTTTTGAACCTAACGTATTTTATTTGCAACGGGGTATTGGGCCCAGAGAAACTTGTCTGTATCATACCATATATGGACGTTACGGACTTTGGACACTTCATCAGTCTCGGATGAAACCTTACGCTGTGCGGAAAATCTTCAGATAGCGTAAGGACTGAAGAATGATTACAAATGTGTTCTGTAGCGGGGTCATATAACAATAGAGATTTATC
>CAXHWN010001605.1:401200-555200 GCA_964020975.1 Hermodice carunculata | reverse complement strand
TAGAATTCAGTAACTGTATTGCTCCATTTTTGTCGTTTTTTCAATGCCAAGTGAGTGAGTGTTTCCATTTTATTTGTGTGTAAATTAATCTATCTTCTTTTCACTAAAAGCCCACAAAACATCTTAAAGTCAACTTTCTTCTTTGATTTAGTCTTATGGTATCTTACTTAAGACTCTTAAGATGGTCTAAGATCTTTTTCCTGCCCAGTCAGAAAAAGAGAAAGTGAGTAAGACCCAGTAAGAGGAAATCAAGTCATGCTATAACCATGCGGGAAAGGAGCAGAGGCAGTCAGTCAATTTTCAGACCAGGTAAGACCTTCAGTGGCTGCCTCATTAGCATAATGAGATGATAAGAGTATATTCAGACTTGGAAAGACATTTGGTACCTGGCTCATTAGCATAAGAGAAAGGCCTGGGGGTGACCAAACTATTATAAGATCTGGTAAGATGTTTTGGGGTTAGGGTAATTAACACAAGTAACACGATCAGATACAACAAGACCTTGTAATATGTAGTCACTAGGATATCCACAAAGTGTCACAAAACAGTATGCCCTATGTATGCACTATCTTACTGAGCAGCATGTACACTGATTTTTCATTCTCTGTCCTCCTTTTCAAAATCAACTCAGAATCCAGACCATGATATATCTACCTAGCTAGAGATACACATGTAATGTACATACTCCCACTCATGTATGTTGTACCCACAAACTTTACCTCACCTGGCCACTATGGTGGACAGTGTATTCACAAGGGCATCACTGATGGAAGGCAATGTGTTGAAAGTTTAAACAAACAATACTTGTGGTCCAAGAACTGTGACAGCACATGTATATATGCAGCCATCCATTATAGCCTATCAGCTTCATTGTACTCTGATGGGCAGGTCTATAAACCTAAGACATCAAAGTGTTTGTTCTTTTTGTTCTTTGTAGCAAATGGGATGGGGGGGGGGGCCACTCCCAAAAACTGTGTAATGTGGTTGTCAATAAAATACAGGGAATCTCTTTCTGTTCATGCAAGAACAGACCTGCTCCATGCTGCAATATGTACTAGGCAGGATATAGTTCCCACTAGTGGTAGACAGAGCTTTTAGCGCACCATTCTTGAGACTGGTGTCTTAGCTGGTCCCCTGTTTTTGCCTGAGGCTATGAGTCTGCTGGCTTATCAGTCCCAAGGGAGCACAGGCATTGGACTTCTAGGAAGAACAAGCCTGAGTGTACCCCACAGTTGAAAATAGACTACCTGCTGAGTTGGCTAGCCCATCAAAGTATGGTCTTCCAGTCCTCAATGACTGTTCACACAACTTTTTGAATTTTGAAACTGTGTGGATTTGTGTCATCTCAGTGTGGACACTTTCACTCATTTTCTTATAACCAGTGAGATGATGCCTGTTCTTCATAGCCAGTACTGAGAAAGAATAGTGCTTGTGTCAGTTCACAGGTACCTGCACATGTAGTTTCATTACAGTATCTGTTAAAAATTTCTATAGGTGATAAAGGAACAAAGACAGTTTTGTATTGCATGTATTCATATCCCCTTGAATTACAATATGTATACATTGAACATGTATATGTGCATGTATGAATAATATATATGTATATGTACATGAATACATTTATTTCACGAGCATTAATTTCCACAGTTTTTGAACTTTGGACCTTTCACTGAAACTTTAAATTCAGTATTTTTGTTATAATTCCTGTCAATGCCATCTTAAAAATGTATTTCACTGAGTTCTAATTTTCACGGTTTTGAAGCATCAGTGAAATAAGCAAAGAACACCGCAAAATTAAATGAATGCACAGTGTTCTCATCCATACTGCCCAGAAGGGCTGAACCTCTGAGCAGTGGGCACATTTGTCTGGTCCCAAGGGTGCCAACTGTAGAGAGGTTTCACTGTATGAGTAAGCACTCTTTCTGTCTCTCCCCCAAGTTGATCAGGAGTTTTTCTCCAACCCAATTTTTGCGAAAACCACCAAACTTGGCATGGTGACTGACCTAACCAGTGAAATTGTGCATCTCTTTTGGAATAGTCATGATGTTTAAAATTATGCAAATTCGGGGGAAGTAAAATTTTAAAAGCTCCATGTCTTCCAAACCGTCGCAGACAGACTCTAAATTTCAATGTGCACATATAGGTTTGTGACACCTGCCAATATAATGGACAGTATATTGGTTGTAGAGTTTCTGCATACTTTGTGTACTAATGTTAAAATGCTGATAAGGTTGAATAGCCCCTATGTATGTACATGTATGTATGTACATGTATTTTTTTTGTTGATTCAAAGATACTAAAGATACTAAAGATACTTAAAATACCTTTCTTCAGCCAATCCGGAAAGAAATCACCAATATACAAAATTATTAATATTGATATCGCTTAGGAGACTCTCATTAAGACACAGTCATGTCACTATCATGGGAGCCACCCAGAATAACAAGTAACATAAGCAGTAGAAGATCCAGATCAAGTTGTGAAATGGGTGACCTTGAGTCAATTCCCAAGATCACAAAGCCACATTACCGAATTTGGATTCTGCTTAATTAATGCAGAATTTTTGAGCCAGAGCGTTTATTTTGTACAGGTTTATTGTTTTCTATTAGGGTTAGATCAGCTTCAAAGAAGGGTAACCTTGACATAATTTCCAAGGTCCCAAGGCCACTTTAGTGAATTTGGTTTCTACATCTCTACATCCACTTCCCAAGGTCATGAGTGCCTCATTTAGTACTATCAACAGAGTAATGAGGGCGAACATAATTATTGGGGGGGGGGGGGGGGGATCTATGCTTTACAAACTTGTCTTGTAAGATGTTGCTTTTGTTCTGTCACCCTAGACCTGTAAAATGTGCCTTTCTTTGACATGGGATCCTTCGTGTGGTGATGTAATGCTACATTTATTTCTGTTGAAACATCCAGAATCCTAACATGTAAAACTTCTGCTATGCTGCTCTGATCTCTCCCAATCAGACACTTTTGTCAGTGTGGACATGTATTTTGGTGTAGGTGGCACAGGTTCAACCATGACATCATGGGCTGCTTTCCAGTGGTGGTTGATCTCTTTGTCACTGACCAGCAAATTGTTAAGTTGCTGCCACATCCAGATGTAACCAGGTGTAGTTATATTGCATTATATTACATTCCCCAGTGTGTTGTTGTTGAAACAGCGAAACTTAAAATAAACAAAGACATGTTGCAGAAGGTACACTGTAGGGGGGGGGGGGGGCTAGTTTATATGCTGGTACTGGTAATAACTTTGCCCTGGTACAAGGTACAGAAAGTAAGAAAATGTACAAATAATGGTTGGTACACAGTACAGAAAATAAAAAAAGGCTTCCAGTACATAAGTACATCCAATAAAAATGCCCAGTATGCCATAATGGAAAACCCCTCCCCCCCGACTGTTTTCACTATGGAGAGACCGACAAACAGATAGAGAGAAAGCGAGGTGACTGTGTGGGAAAGTCTGGCAGACTAATGTATGTAAGGTGCTGTCACACTGCTACATGTAATTTTAGTAGCCTAGTGAACTGCTGACTGCATGTAATAAGGCAATTATTAGTTTAGCATAGCATACGTGCTTAATTGCTTTTACTTTGAAGTTCTCCATCTTTGTTTGTGTATGTACATGCATCTTTTAAACAGCCATACACACAGTACATAAGAATGCAATATAAAGCACGGAATTGGACCAGCTCATATCTAGAGTCAGATGCAAATTACAACATGTAAGCACTACAACTTTCAAGAGCATCATATAAAGGAAAGGTTTTGTGATGAATAAAAGCAGTAATAGAAATTATTTGTATTTTTCCATGCATATGTCTTTCAGTCTTGATTTCTTTTTGTACCTCAGTTGGTGTATTAGAAGTGAGACAGCTATGCAGGCAATAAAAATGTGAATGTTTAAAATCATGGTTGTTTTTTCATTTTCTCTTACTCTCCATCTGTCTGTTGTTTGTTCATTTTCTCTTACTCTCCATCTGTCTGTATATATACATGCATTGTAGATGGGTCCCCTTTATTGTCCTGGGTTAAGGGCAGGTGAAAATTGCTTGCATAGCAATCCTCAACCTCAATTGATAAAAGCAGTCTACTTTATGTACAAGGTGCATATTTAAAAAGAACAAACACTTTGATGTCTTAGGTTTATAGACCTGCCCATCAGAGTACAATGAAGCTGATAGGCTATAATGGATGGCTGCATATATACATGTGCTGTCACAGTTCTTGGACCACAAGTATTGTTTGTTTAAAATTTCAACACATTGCCTTCCATCAGTGATGCCCTTGTGAATACACTGTCCACCATAGTGGCCAGGTGAGGTAAAGTTTGTGGGTACAACATACATGAGTGGGAGTATGTACATTACATGTGTATCTCTAGCTAGGTAGATATATCATGGTCTGGATTCTGAGTTGATTTTGAAAAGGAGGACAGAGAATGAAAAATCAGTGTACATGCTGCTCAGTAAGATAGTGCATACATAGGGCATACTGTTTTGTGACACTTTGTGGATATCCTAGTGACTACATATTACAAGGTCTTGTTGTATCTGATCGTGTTACTTGTGTTAATTACCCTAACCCCAAAACATCTTACCAGATCTTATAATAGTTTGGTCACCCCCAGGCCTTTCTCTTATGCTAATGAGCCAGGTACCAAATGTCTTTCCAAGTCTGAATATACTCTTATCATCTCATTATGCTAATGAGGCAGCCACTGAAGGTCTTACCTGGTCTGAAAATTGACTGACTGCCTCTGCTCCTTTCCCGCATGGTTATAGCATGACTTGATTTCCTCTTACTGGGTCTTACTCACTTTCTATTTTTCTGACTGCGCAGGAAAAAGATCTTAGTTTGCTTTAAGATATTTTCTGGGCTTTTAGTGTTTACTTTTCTATCTGTGGCGTATACATGTCTGTGTGTTCTTAGGTGTGAAGATCTTGGGTGCTTGGTTCCTATGTTATGGTACCATCGTTCAAATAAACTGTTACAGCTATTTCCCATTTCGGACGTTATTGAAATTCTTGACAATCATTGATAATAATAATAATTAAAATAATAATAATAATAACAATAATAATAATAATAATAATAATAATAATAATAATAATAATAATAATAATAATAATAATAATAATAATAATAATAATAATAATGATGATGATGATAATAATAATAATAATAATAATAATAATAATGATGATGATGATGATGATGATGATGATGATGATAATAATAATGATGATGATTATAATAATAATAATAAAAATAATAATAATAATAATAATAAATAAAGTCACGATATCATGTTGAGAGAATCCTACTAAGAATTATTATATACGTGAAGCGAACTGAATGTAATACAACAGATGGTACATGAGACTGGTTCACTTAAGCTCACAAAAGGGTGTACATCAAAAGTTCATAATCATTATTGTCCCACTTCTGTTATTTGATGTTTAATTATGTACGATCTAAGTTGCTTTTAGATACGAATGACAGAATATTCACTGATGTCTAGACATTTGTTTGTATTATATATATATATATATATATATATATATATATATATATATATATATATATATATATATATATATATATATACAATTAACTAATGTTTTGTTGATGACGGCCACCAAGTGTAGCTAATGTGTTGTAGAAATATTGTATTAAATGTTGTTGTTGTTGTTGTTAAATGGTGTGTGGGATAATGTAGATCCGCCAAGTTTTATTGTGCAGAATATGCTGTGTGTATCGAGATGAAAAAAGGTCCAAAACTGAACGATGTGTGTGCACAGTATCATTGTTTCTCATTATTTTAAAATGTGATTTTTGGGGATGTCTTAACGAAATAAGCCCGAAGATTTTGAATATATTATTTTCCGTCTGTCTTGACTTCAAGATGCAGACGGTTGTCACGACGCTGGAGTGTGGTGCAGTACAGCGAACATTCAGGTGATATTTGTGTATTCATTTCTGTGAACTGTCTTTTAAACTGTCGAAGAATGTAAATACCTGTATTTAAAGGACAATTCACTATATGAATTTTTTTCTTTTGAATGGAAATACTCTAGAACACACACACACACACACACACAAACATATATATATATACATATATATATGTGTACTTGTATACATATAATTATTTATATATACATATATGTATATTTTTCTATCGTCAAGTTTTCCAATGGGTTTAGAGATGTCTGTTACAGGACAATAATGCAAAATTAAGTTGAACATTCTGTAAATGTTACATGATCTGCTGTAGTTATCGGCTAAGTCATGTTAAAGCTCGCTCCTAGCACAGAGATTTTGTGCTGACCAGGGGAACGTTGAAATATGTTCCTCGTGCGATTATGGTTATCGATTTAGTCGTATTAAATTTTGGTCATTATCCCTTTACTCACCACTCTGCCTTTTTGGAAAACATATTGGAGCTTTTGTGCGCAAGTGTATTGTGTGTCCCATGCCTTACATGCCCCTGCCCCCTTAAATATTCTAAGTTGGTAGCTTAACCGCTGCCAACCGATACAATCGTGTTTACTGTGTTGCGGGAGTCTGTCGTTGTTAGTATCTATTTGCAGGATAAATGGCATCTCGGGCACCAATAGTGGATTTCGCTGGACGTACTACGAATTATTGGTCCTTGCACACCACCCGGTTGAAGGAGAGTTTTCGTCTGTACAAATCTGCCATCATGCAATTGGTGTATATGTTCACACTAAATCAACTAACGTAAGAGGGAAACGTTTCAATGTTCACAGACGTTATCGAAAAATCTTGACATTCACTGATAATAGACATAAAATATAGCCATGACAAAGTCTCTATTGGAATGGGCGCAAAAAACCCGTACACATTTAGCGTAGCGTGTTTTTTTTTGTAGGTATTAATGAAGCCAACTCACCTTTGCCTGCTATTTAACTATACTAAAGGAGATATATTTCCCCATATTGTTAAAGTACAAATCGGTTTCTATCCATTACAGTTGTAAAGTACACAAACTACTAAGCTGTACGAATTAGTCTGCTTGAAATGAAATTAACACAAAATGATATTGTTTTCTTGGTTGTATATGTATGTGCGCACGCATGTGTATATGTGTGTAAAATGATCTTCTTTGTACCAACATCACTTAAATAGGCCGTATGCATAGTAATTTTCAGCCACAAAGCACAGGTTCGACGCCGGGCGATCACGGTGGATGTGCGGGTCACATCACTGTCGCAGACAGGGCCATATGTACATTTCTCACAAATTAGCGGGTTTTTTTTTTGAGAAATATAAGTTCAGAAATGCCAAAGTGGTATTCATTTAGTACTTCCCGAGCCATATATAATGAAAATTTTCCATCTGTCTTTGATAAGTATTTTTTTATTTTCTAAATATCAGTAATATCCCGCTTGTCCCTACAGGTACCAACCCGCATCTCGCCATATCCCTCCAAGCGAGACCAGGCAATCAAGTATGCAGTTGTGGCGGGAAATTAACATGCATATCTCCTATTGCTTTCGATGCAATGAAAAGCACACTCATCTCAGATTACAATGAAACTATTTTAGAAGAGATAATATATTCCCCACATTCTAACACTGGTGGAAGCTGGCAGAAAGATATTGCATGCAAAATTTAGATTATCCTTGTTTTCTCAGTTATTAAAAATTTTGAAAGAGGGAATCTTTTAGTTTGAAAGTCATCTCTAACTGCCAGGGAGCTGTCATTATTTCGAGCACTAAAGCGTTTCACTAGAACTTGATGCAAGCTATTCTGTGGGAAAAAGAACACACCGGAGCTTAGCAAACTGAACGCCACACAACGTGCTTAATAAACCAGAGCACTGAATAACGAGTGACACATGACAACCACCGTTTTGAACAAAAGATGTGGTAAAGTTTCTCGTGGGCGTAAACATGTACACGAGTGCTATGTTCCATATTCCCATATGGTACTTTAACCAGAGATACTGCAACGGGCACAGTATTCAGCATTCGAATATTTTTATTTGATCATATCTCAAAATAACGACAGTGTAAAGCAAAATGACAATGTATCCTATGAAAACATACACAATAGGTCATTGAGACACACAAAAATATCTCTGTCAAATCGCTAACGTGTGGACCACCCTTCGCATTAAATGTACTTAGTACAGTACATTGAGTTACTGGCGTAACAATTCACAACTATACAAGATGTTCCATATTTTCCTATTTAAGTTTGCTTGATCTAAAAAAAGGAAAACCTGGATGTTGTGTATTGAATCTAAAAGTTGAATTAAATTGTGACATCTACATTTTCAGAAAGAATATATAAAATTTGTGCTATAAAATCATTTAGTTTTAGTCATGTTTTTGGAGTACCTGGATTATTTGGGAATTGACAGAAATAAATAGAAATGTCTTTCATTTTTTCACTAATCGTAAAATTGCAAAATATCTGATGGGAGGAACGTTTCATTTATTCATGATGCGAATTGTTTGGGCATTTTAGAAGAGGTTTCTGAATATGATTATTTGAACTGGTATGTTTGTTTAATATAAGGCCAACACAGTTAAATTCTTCAACGCTTTCTATCAGTGTATCATCTACATGTATTTGAAGTTCAGGAAATGTAACAGTTATTAGTGGTTGATGAAGTATAAAATTTTTTTTTATGGTAAGTGAAAATTTATCAACCTTAGGCAATTGTTTATTTTAGTAAGTCCAGTGATAAAACCTTGCCCAATACCAGCGTCAGGGACTTCAAAATAGAGCACGCCCAGAGAAGTAGATAATTTTAGGTTAAATATATATCCAATTTAACGTAAACAGGTGCAGATACACTAATAGATTTGATAAATATGTATCAATAGTGGCCCTGGAATAGAGCCTTGAGGAACGCCTGTGTTTACTGTGGAAATGTTAGCTTTTGCTTCGTGCAGGTGGACACACTGTTCTGTTTGATGAATAACGTCTTGCCAAATCCGCAGCTAAGCTACACATCCATTACCATACAATAATAACTTGGAATGAAAAAAATGGTGGTCTAAAGCATCAAATCCCTTCGAAAGTTGCGAAAAAAATTATATGGATTTCTTTATTTTTCATTTCCATAATCACTCTATCCACAAGTTCTAGAAAACCAAACTGTGCAGAATGATTTTCCCTAAACCAATGTTGATTTGCATAAAAATATTGATTTAAAGTATTCACACCTTTGTCAGAATATAACATTTTTAATGTCTTAGATAATGCAGGCAACATGGAATTTGTCTGCGATTATTTATCAACTTTGTGTGTAGATGTAACCTTTGATATTTTCAGGACAACCAGAAAAAGCACTGTCTAATTCTATCTATCTATCTATCTATCTATCTATCTATCTATCTATCTATCTATCTATCTATCTATCTATCTATCTATCTATCTATCTATCTATCTATCTATCTATCTATCTATCTATCTATCTATCTATCTATCTATCTATCTATCTATCTATCTATCTATCTATCTATCTGTCTATCTGTCTGTCTGTCTGTCTGTCTGTTTGTCTCTGTCTGTCTGTCTGTCTGTCTATCTATCTATCTATCTATCTATTTCTGTCTCTGTCTGTTTATCTGTCTGGCCATCTCTCCATCATCTATCTTTCTTTTTTAAATTCAAATACAAGCGGGCAGCGATTGCGGCTCTTCGTTAGCAGTAGCAAGTTTCAATCTTGAAGCCAATGCTCTGCGTGAGTCAGTGACAATCAGAGATATGCACATTTATCATTGAGTTCAAAGCATGTATTTACCCATGCCCTCTAAAAATACTAAACAATACCGAATAAAAAATATCGCTGCAGGACATAACCTTTGGTATGGAAACATTATTGACATGATGAGTTGGTGCATATACCTTGAAAAATGGCACTTCAGGAGCAGTCGTGCAACTTTTATCTTGGAATGTCAAAGATATTTTGTACATTGAAAGAGCAAGTTATTAGAAAGCGGAAGTTGAGCTTCTTGCTGCTGTCTCTGAACAGTTTTGTTCTGAAGCCAAATTGTGTCTTGCGTTGCTTTTCCTAGTGACATATGACCCGTGCTTCATGGGATCACTAAAATTATGTTTCACATGATCTTTGTATTTTCAAAATAATTGAAATTCTTTTTCGTTGTGCCTGATAAAAGGCAATCAGAATGAAAGAAACAAAAATGAGACTTTAATATATCAAAAATAGTTATTAATTCTTTAAATCTAATATACACAAAACTGACATAGAAAATGTCACGCCTTTATGTTCTGAAGAAAGTAAAAACCATTTCTCCGCTAAAACTTTATAATATAGCATAAATATCAGATTCGCGGATGTTATTAAGATACACTTAACACATACTTGCTGCAGATCTATATTGCCGAAATTGGTAAAATCAAAATATAGAAATGGTATAGTTTGACTTTTCAGTAAGTCCGGTTTTGCCAATTACACTGGTATCATCATAAAACATCGTCGATGCTCCAAATTTATATTTTCCCAGGTTTTTTAGGAAGCGTCACAAGAAACATATGTGTACCTGCACCGTTCCTGTACATCGACCCGACGAGGAAGGGCCGCTAATGATTTCAACTTACACAAAAAACGGCGGTTCAGTTTGCTCGTGCATGACTCTTTGCAGCTTGGTCCATGCTTTTATTTTATATGGTTTGCAGACAGTGTCACATGACAACGATTTACACGGCAATTGTTATCCTATTGTTCACTTATTTTGTTCAGAAATCTAAACACTTGTCAATTTTCGGTTTTGCATCTGCATTTATTTATGACATATACAGTGTTATTTCTCCGATAACGAGTTGTTGGGCTTAGACAGTCTATAGAACATCCTTTGAACATTAACATGACCCAAAGGCAATCCAGTTGAATTATTGAATTTTCAATATAATATAACCAATCCAGAACTACGCTACGGTTTCTCTGGAGGGAGAAACGACAACGATGCTGTTGGTCTAGTTTAATCTGTAGATTGGATCGGTTTGCGTGTTCAAAGTGCAATGCATTTGAAAACGTTCAAGACATCAGCACTTCGTATCTTCCTCACCACTTCTGACCATTTCTCGCGCCATTCCATAACGTGTAGATGCTTTATACACATACTTGTTTAGGGTGTCAATAGTTTAGCCGTCGTTTCATGCTGGGTCGAAACTTGCATTCTTGCAGTGAAAGACAACAAGCCGCACTGAAGCCATTTGGTTTGCATCTTACAATATAGCTGGCAATGTTAGGTATTCGAGTGAAAGGTATGCGTGTCGAACGGGGGCATTCCGGACCTTTTGTCTGATGCTGCCCCCACTAATGTACGATGAAGGACATGGAGCGGAAAATTTACAGTGTCTACCGTTTAACGCCGCATTTGTAATAGTCTCCACTAAACGGAAGAGTTCAAAGATTAGATACATCTCGTTAGTATAATTTCAAATGATGCAATTTATATAAAAACACGCAAATACATTTGGAATGACATATTGTTAAAGATTGCCTCTTAGATAACTAAATTATGAAATGACCAACCGATACAACTTTTGATCTTCATTTAATGCGCCATATTGACCATAGCATGCGTATAAGCAGCAATTGGAATTGTATATTCATCAATAACATATCAGTTTACAAAATCTAAAACGCATTCAATAATCATCATTTATACTAATGCCAATTTGTTCGTTACACATCGGATGTTGTTTTGAAGAACATGGGATATGGCAAAGTGTTTCTCCGATTATTTCTTATTCATGTCAAATATTCTTTTTCTTTACCCGGATTGTCTCTGTGTAAAACTTATGTGCAAGAACAGTTTGAATTCTCAGAAATGGATACAAAGTGGACGAATCACACTGACTTGTAAATATACTCAGAATATTTAGTAACTGAGCCCTGGTCGCTTGCGTGAGCGTTGAAAGATTCTAGTTAAATGAGCTACCAAAGCAATTAGATTTGTCGTTATTTGGGTGAATGATCCGTACAGGGAAACAGCTGCTGGAAACACCATGTACTGACTTGGAATGAGATGGCAATATATTCTATTTAGACCTTTAGGGCTGGAAATATCAGTTGATGTATGAGTAAGTGACACAAGGTCCGCTTTACCCAGGCAACAAAAGGATGCAGGCATTGAGTCCCCTCATTGGAGGAAATACAATATGGGCATTACATGCTAGAATAAGGTTCAGTTTTCACAATCTATAAAAAACACTGCAGCAGTAAGTTATAAACGTCCAAAAGCCGCGTTATTTTCACCGCTCGCCAGCCTGTGTTCACCGGATAGGTTTATTGTGAGGCACTAAGTAATGGAGCATGTCCCCGGCAGGCGCGCGGCAGGGAACTTCCGCGGTATCCACCTGTTGCAAGTGGAGACACCCCGGGGAAAAAGTTAACAAAGCCTTGCTCCATTCATTAGATGAAAATTTCAAGTGACACAGAAAGCCGGTGCAAGCACCATGCAGAACGTTATATCAAAATTAACAAAACGTGCCTCATTGGTTGAAAATGTCATGTGACACTTGAAGCAGGTGCTAGCACCACGCAGATCATCGTATCGAACAAATGGGCTGTAAGTGTAGTCTTTTATACCGTCTGGTCAGCTGTTGGCCCTTCACTTGCCTTATTGCAGGCACGCGCCCATCTTTGGGCCACGTGGAAGGATATTGAAGCAAATCTGCCAAGCCTGTCTACGGGTGTGTCTGGAATATTACCTCCTTTGTCAACTTGTAAAGCAAAAAGACAAAACAATGATATACGTGCCGGAGAAGACACTTAATACAATCGGAGGCTAGAGAGATCGTGTCACGTTTCATTACTGCAGACACAATGTTTATGTGAAGATACTCCGCATTTGCAACTAACAATGGCGTTAGTACGTTTTTTCTTTTGGCCTGTGCTGATTCAAGTTCATGTAAGTTTTTTCCTTTAAACAAATGGAGAAAGCTGAGTCCGAATGGTACACTGGACGCACCTGCAGTGTTCCACATGCATGATTTCACGTCTCTGCACACACCCAATATGAAGTATCTCTCAATGATCAAGTCTTATCAAGCGGAGTGTAAGCGTTGACGGTTACAATGGGATATCATAGTCTTTGTTCATCCAATATCTGATAAATTCATTAACAATAATTATTTCTTCTACTTAGCTCAGGAGCAATGGTTGTGCATGCAGGCAAAAATATGGGTTGACTTTATCTTCACCCACACTTTGAGTTCCTCGAGTGACCAAGACAGCATTAGAGCAATAAACCAAGTGCGCACATTTCGCATAAATGTAGCTGATTGTAAGGCAATCATCACATTATTTTCCCTCCCCATGCCGTGTGGGAATCTTAGCGTTGGTAATTTCAGGATTTTTTAACGAGGCAATACCACCTGGAACTCGTTTCTGACTAAAAAAAAAAACAAAACGTATACCTTGCATCGTTTTTAATTTTTTCTATAACCGCCCGGCAGCAAACAATTGCTCTTTCAACTCAGCATATGCTGCCTCTTGTACAGCCAGCTAATAACTTCTTTTAATTATAACATTCAGTAAACTGAAGTTTTTCTCACAAAGGGAGTACGAATGTGACCCATTTACGTGTGGCCGGGTACATGTTTGCAAATCCAGGCATATGAATTTGACAACTGGAAAAATGTCCCCCTCGTTTTGCTCTCGTAAACAACTAATGGTGTCTAACACCGAAACAGCTGGCTCTAATAATGCAACAAAAATAACTGTAAACTGCACAATAATAATAATGATAAATAACAACAACAGCAGCAGCAACGACAACAACAATACTACTACTACTACTACTACTACTACTTCTACTACCACTACTACTACTACTACTACTACTACTACTACTACTACTACTACTACTACTACTAATTCTATTACAGAAATCTAACCCGACGACACGGGGGCGCAATGGATCAGGGTAAATCCAAGATAAGTGCGTCAAAGCTTAAAAATAAAAGTACCGTGAATATGGAATTTAAATTGACTATTGCCATATACAGTACTTTCAAAGTTTAGATTAGGGCAGCAGCTAAGCTTTTTATTTCACGGTAGACAAACATTATGGATGTAAATTAGCAGGCTTTCGCAGTCATAGTGACCACTAAAATCTCAGATCATTTCCCGTATTTCATATACCTAGATAGTAGTCGTAAAAAATCTTGAAAAAGTGCATAAATATGGACAATCGCTTGTTAGAGGTAAAAGACACTAAGACCATTTGTAAAAGGAGTAAGCCCACTGTGTTTGAAAATTAGACACCTATTTCTATTCTTCCTCCGATATCAAAATTATTTGAGCAGGTCATATTTGATCAGGCACATCGATATTTGAAAACAAAAAGTTTCTCCTATGCAAGTCAATACGGCTATCGTGATTGCCACTCGACTGAACTAGCTTTAGATGCATATATAGACAGAATGCTTACTGTAATGGTCAGAGGAAACATACCTATAAATATATATACATCTATAAAAGGCATTCGATACTTCAGATAGTAAAATATTATAACAAAAATGAAGATATTATGGAATAAAAGACATTATTTCTAAATTGTTTGAAAGTTATCTACATAATAGGAAGCAATATGTAACTGTTGATGATGTAAAGTCTCACATGTTACAAATAACGACTGGCGTACCACAAGGATAAATTTTACGTCCAGTCTTGTTTATAATATACATCAATTACATAATAGTGGCTTCAATTGTATTTAAATGTTTTATGTATGCAGAAAATACCACCTTACATACTACTATAAACATTTTATTAAAAACATGAGAACAGAGACACTTCCCAAATCGTAAATGCAGAGCAAGCAAACGTTAGTAAGTGGTTGAAGGCAAACAAGTTATCCTTGAATATCATGAAAACAAAATTTATGTTATTCTATAAGTCATTACAGAAAGTATTTATTCCTTCTTTCGAAATAGATAATCAAAAATTGACTGTATGGATGAATTTAATAGTTTGGGTTTATCTTTAGACAAGAAATATGAACTGGAAACTTCCAAATAATTTTCACATATATATATACATATATACATATATATATATGTATATATATATATATATATATATATATATATATATATATATATATATATATATATATATATATATATATATATAATTATGAAGCACTTTTGTCACGGTTTCTGTAAATTTTTTGACATAGGCTGTATTAGCCCAAATAAATTCGAGGATCTTCATCAGGTTACTACCCAGAACATGTTTCGGAGCCTATACGAGTGCATATCTCTATGAGCAGCGGCTCCTTGTCTAAGCTGAATATTCGGCAAAGACAAACCATATATTAATAAAAAAATACATGAACGTGTTAACGCATTAGCTAAATAAGCGAAGCTTTGTTCATAAATGCAGAGCTTCAATATAAATAAAGAATACCTGTCAAACCAAACATAACTACTAAATATGTATAATACAAGTTCAGATAAGAGTAATTTGACATACCCCTTGCATTAGTATGTACCCTTTCTAGCTAGATAGCTTACCATAGTCAAACCATCTTCCAGATACCTGAAGTACAAATAAACTGGGGCATCATATTGTGTCCAAATGATTATAAAATAAACCATTACAGCAACACCACCTTTTCAAAGCGAGGGGAACCCTAACAAGTGCTGCAACAATGGACACCCTGCACCAGAAATGTAGAATTAACCCCATGATGACACCTACTCCTCAATTTGAAATCCTCAAAATAATAAAGCTCTATTTCGCTGCCATCCCTGAGTTAATGTTTCAGCATAATGCGTTGACTTTTTGACATATAAGTAAATACTGTCAAATGTGAGTCCTTTTTTGACATTCAGTAATATGTACTTAGACCTGTCAGAAAAGAGTAAAAGTCATTAGCGTTTAAGTCAAGAAAATGTTATAAAAATGTAATCGTTCTCAACCAGATTAAGTACAATTAGGCAAACTTTAACCGTCGTTGGCCCTGGGGGTTTAAGCTGACAGAAAACAAGTAAGCCCTAAATGTCTGAAAGGTGAATATCAAAACAGAATGATGCCAAAAGATAAAAATAAGTAGCAAAACAGGCAAGTGTAAAATATCCGAAGTTATTGAAGCCAAACTTTCTAGCAATCTCTGGATATTTAGAGCAAAATCTGTAGAAATATTTGATCAAAAGTACATCTTCTAATCCTATGAATTCAAGCTTTCAAAATTTGGTTCTAGATGCAAATTCCTAAAATTTAGAAACAATACGACCAAATCTCGAAATTTGTGATAAAAATGTATTATATGCAATAGCTTTATATAAAGAATTATTAGATGGAAAAATATGAATTTGAATGTCGTACACAAAATTGTTCTATATGCAATTCTGGTAGGGTAATTTTGTTCTTGATATTTCGGTTTTTGATTGCGATTTTGATTTTTTTTTATTGAGGGGACAGGATGTACTTATACGTTCTATACACGTTGTCAATTTCTTAATACATGCAGTACCGTAAGTATCGAAGCTTACATTAACTTAAAATCAATGCCATCTGCATAATTAATAAATAAGTATAACAATTTCCTGGGTGGCTTGTACGATAGCGGTCAGCTATGACCTTAGTATAGGTCTCCAAGATTAAATATATATATATATATATATATATATATATATATATATATATATATATATATATATGTATATTCATTATTATGTGGGTTGTCTTTGCTGAATTTTTAGCTAAGACAAGGAGCCGCTACTCAGAAAGACATGTACGAGTAGAGGCCTCGAAACATGTTCTGACTTGTTACCCGCCGAAGACCCTTTAATTTATTAAGGCTACTACAGCCTATGTAAAACTTCTACAAACGAACTTGTGCAATATGGACAACAGCACTTCCTATGTATATAGGTTAAACTGGGACAGGTTTAGCTTATGGAGAGTAAAGAGTCCAAACTGCGGAATATGGTAATGCAATTATAAAATACTGTGTTGTACTCTACTGAGTGTATGCAACGTATATGTTGATTTAATAAAAAGATTCCCGAATCCTGAAAACATTGTCAAAAAAGCTCCGGCTAGCTTGATTTAACTCTTTTACTGTCTTCAAAAACATAAGGAGAGCTGTGCCGAGACGCAAAGGAAATACAAAAGTCCATAAAGACGCCAGTGCACCAGCCATTGACGTGGGATATGCCCGATTGCTCGAAGGAAAACTCTTAAGTAACGGTAATTACATAAGCTGTACATAAAGTGCCGGTTCAGCCTTCTGTTTTAGTTTATTTTTTTTTCTGACTAGAATGTTATATCAAATGTTTATGCCCGCGACTTACTGATAGCAATGGGATGTGTTTACGGTGGAGTATTAAGGGGCCATGACATTTACAAACGAAAAGATAATTTCTGCTACGACAAAAGAATCCCATCGTATAGCACTCACTCTGTCAGATGTAGGACGAAAGATCGCGCCTATCGTGTTTTGACCTTTAACTCGATAATTTGGATCATTCTAATGGGTTTGTGATCGCCTAGAAGCATAATTGGCATATTTTGATAAACTGACATAATTGCTGAAATCACTATGTGAAAACTACGCCTGCTAATGAGGTGTTTGCGTCAGTATAATCTTTTCACTCCGTTTGTCCCCACGCATAGCCGAGGAATTACCACGCACCAGATTACCCCTGCCCCCCAAGACAAGTAGCCCCCTTATGACTGGAAATTGTTATTATAATAGTTTATAAATCACGTAACAGTGTGAACACATAAAAATTAATATATGTGGGTAGTGCAAGGTGATCATGAAAGAAAAATAAGAGTATCTAAAGTTTTTGCACAATTGAAATCTGAGTTACAGAGATTGCAAGAAACTGGCCTTCTCCGAAAAGGAACTAAAAGAAAATACAAGATGGTTATTGGACCAGAGTAACACTCGAAACATGCAAGATAAGGAAGCTAAGGATGTGCGTGTAGCTTTGGACAGTCAAATAGAAAATTGAAAAAGTTACAACTTATTCTGAATCGACATGAGTCAGCTGTTTTTAGATTTCGAGATACCAGTCGGTTATTTTTGATGTTATGAATTCAAGCCCGTGTGTGGTCGCTGTCCAAATCAGGGTTTAATATCAACTTCAAGTCTCCAATGACAAATTTAGATCAAGTTTTCTTTCCTGAATGTGGCATTTCGATTTGCCTAGCATTTCTACATGCCGTTTGGATTTTTTTTACACCATGAAATATTAATCTTTTCGTAAAATTAACATACCACTTTGTACTCATTTCCTCATTTCCTTTGAAATGATCCACGAATTTACATTTTAATACATAATGTATTCCGGTCTTGCTGATTCATATGTAAGTGAAGACTGACGTAGAAATACAGACATAGTAATTCATTCTTAAAAGCCATTGAGATGTATTCGGTTTTCCCAGGGTAGCAGAGTGGGCAACGTAATCATATCTTGTGTTTATGACCTACACAATTTTGCCATCCTCTGAAATCTCTTGGTGCCGTATGATCAAATGATATATAAAGAGGCATCCTCCGGAACAGAAGCCTTGGTGCTCCAATAACAGCAAGATCTCAAACCATGGGACGAGATATGGCTTAACAACTAACGAACTGGAAGATGGTACTCGCATGACTTGCTCTGAATCAACTTCCATTTGTGTCTTTGTCCCCACACTCAAGTCAGTAAATGATGCAAAATACAATGCGGACCGCAGCTTAGGTGGTTAGAAAAGTAGCCTCTAAAATGTCTCAGACAATCGGCAACATGATTAAATCTGAAAACTTCCTGTCCTCGAATAAATTCCAAATCATCTATAACTCCTAAATTCTTACGAGATTTAACCACGGTCTACGTGCGTGGGGTAACAAATTGGAAAGATTAGTAAAAATTCCAACGAAAGCTGTTGGCTTCATACATCGTAGTAATTATAATGTACGTACTGAACATTTTTTTTTACAAATCCGGGAGCTTGCTAAAATTAGAAGATATATTTATATATTATTTAAAATTTTAAACGTATATTTTTAACATAAAAACGACTAGCTTTCTACCCATTTTCATCAAATTCCAATTGCGCCAGCGCCACAAGTACAATAACATTACATCCGAAGAGAGGGATTATTTAAAGCACGTTTTCGCACAAAAATATTTAGACGTAAAATTGTTTAAACTTTAATTGCAACACCTGAGGTTGTAAATGAGACATAGCCACAGTTATTTTGGTTTTGCAAACCATGCGAAGAAATGCTTTATTGATCATTACAAAATGTTGCGCAACATTCAAAATTGTTATATCTATAATGCAAATTGATTTGTGGGTTCTTAGTTGACCTTTTGTTCATGTATAGTATGTCTCATTAGTTACATGGTCACTTTGATTTGTTAATCTGCAGTAAGTCTGATCGGTTACTTGGCCACTTTGATTCATAGCATGTAATTACTAGCATGTAGGGTGGTACATACACCTTTAGATAGTGGTATGTCAAAGATCTTAATGTCTGTCACCCTGACCAAATTAAAGTTTTCTGTTGACTTGTCAATTGCTGTTATGTTTATTATTATATATTGTATGCACCAAATGCTATTCTCTACTGTTATATTTCGGATAAAATTAAAATCCCGAATCCTGAAGGGTTCGTCTGACACCATCTTTCTTTTAGCCCCTCGTCTTTGCCGAAACAAAGCCAAGTCGACATTTATATTTGCATAGACGTACATATGTGCGCGTAGCCCGGCGTCAGTCGATGGGAGGTTTGGTCCCTTTTCTTTCGTTCGAACCAGCTTTTAATGCATTTTACTTCCTGGGCAACAAGTGACCGAGAAGACGACAGAGCTCTATATCAATCCATCTTGTGATGGAAGACAAAATCACAGGACAAACCTTACAGTACAATTCTAGTTTAGTCTCAACAAATCGAGCACAAAAGAGGCACTGTGAGCTCGCAACATGGAAAAAGATGGACGTCACCAATACAGGAATATATACATATAGAAGGGCTTTTGAAGGTATCACGATTACTATAAATTATTAGATAACCGTTGTTCAATCTTTACGACATATATAGTATTATAATTTCATTGGATGTGAGTGCGGTAGACCCAGAGAAAAGTTAATATCAGATTTGCAGTAAACACATTTTTTGCGAAGGAGGGGCATGCTCCCGGACAACCTTAGTTGGAACTTCGACTTCCTCCCTCTCCCACCCCCACCCAATGCAAAACAGCTGGGCACGTATTTGTATTGTCGTCTTTACTATGTCTGTGTGTTAACACAGACATAAAGATAATCCCAATGTTCTTTCTTTTTTTGCCTATCATTCCACTTTATTTTTCTGTATGTTTAAACTCATAAACCATTCAAGCCAGAAACGTCAAATGTGGCATGAATGTAGCTCATATAGGGAAGATTTGCACATCATTCCAAATAGTCAACTGGCTAAAAATTATGCAAATTAGGGCCATTTGAAAATTTCACCCCCCGCCCGATTCCAAGGTGTTTGACACAGAGGCCCAAATGTTGGTTCTATTAGTATATTTGTTGCGGCTACGCATCTATTGGACACATTACAGCAGTTGTAGAATTTAGATTTATGCTAATTGTGGACACTTCAAAACTTCAAAGTTGAATATCTTCAAAACTATTATAAATACAGGGTGCCATTCCAACTTCAATTCATAGGTGTGTGCTGTAGGCGCACCAATGATCCACAAATAAAAGTCGTAAAATTTATGCTAATTTGGGGCTTTTGAAAACTTTAAATGCTGATTATATCAAAAGCTATTATAGGCAGAAGTGCCATTCCAACTTCAATGTACAGGTTTCTGCAGTAGGTGCATCCAGTGAACCACAAAGAGCAGAAGCCGTAACATTTTAATTTAGGCTAATTAGGGGAACTTGACAGTTTTGAATATTGAATGTCTTCACATCTGGTATACGCAGAGGTGCCATTTCCAATTGTATTCATAGATTTTTGCTAAAGGCGCAACTAATAAACTGCAAACAAAAGTTGTAGCAAGTTTTTGATGGTACACACAGATTTGCTTGGAGGCAATTTTTTTCTAGTTAATACTTACATTCACTCCTATGCCGTTTTGAAAACCAAATTCAGGGAAAATGCAGCTTATGCTTGGGTCGGAACGGTCTCCCATGCAACAGCTCTATGTCGTCATTTTAAAGAAAAAGAGCGCGAGACATTACTACAAGAAAGCACCCATGTTTGAAAAAGAACCCTATAACACAATATCAATAGTATTAGTAAGATTCTATATTTACATATGTAACCGCTCTTTGGGCTACATTGAGGACATATAAGACAGGGGCGAGCATCAGAAAGTGAACACCTTGGCTGGCGTCTCTGTAGAATACAACCGATTCTAAGCCTTTGCTTGTTTTGAGAAAACCACGTATTGCCTGTAGTTTTGCCTTAAGTATGTCGATTCCAGCACTGTGATCATCAGATCCAATCCCCAACGAGCATACTGGTACACCTGCTGTATGTGGTCACTCTTGTGACCAGCCGCACTGCTTGTTGTGGTCACGTATATTGTACAGGGTGTCATGTCGGCCGTAAATTATCCCGCACTAAAAGGTCACTTGCTGTGAGCAGGCCCTCTTTCCAGGCCGAACGGGTGGCCCAATATGACAGGTACCAATATATAGATACAGTAGCCCTCCTTTGAAAAATTGTCCATGGGGAAATCCCAAAAATGGTCACATAGAACAGTTGGTGTGTCAATGTGGGTCAAATAAACGGAGAAACGGTACCATGCACCTTGTAATCATGTGGCCTGAACAGGCGGTTAGTAAGTAATCGTATGATTGTAATTTCAAAGTGGTAATCCTGATGAATGTCTGGCATCAAAGAAAACATGAATCATGCTGAGAAATTATATCATGTTAATAGCTAACATAGAGCTTTGATAAGTGTTTTGCACCAGCAGCCATTCTGGTCAAGTCATAGTTGTGCTACCCCGAAAAAACATATCGATGGAACAAATATCTAAAATGATATCCTTTGGAAACTTGAATGTGAAAAGTTTGAATTAAGCGGAATTATAAAAAAGTCAGGATATTTATTTATTTATTTATTGAACTTCCATCAGCAATACATGTGTACATCATTAGACAGGATAAAAATACATAGCATAGAACATAAAATAAGGAAAGTATTTAGAAAAAAGTAGATTAAGTGGAAAATTTAAGATGTGATTTTTTTGCTAGAATTTGGTAAAATTCATTCTGCTTGCATGCCATTCTATTTTCTCCTTTTTTCTAAATGTGGTCCTGTTAGTTATCTGGTGTTTCAAAATCACCATGTTGTCTCTTGTATATACAAGAGGCCCTCGTATAGGCTGTTGGGCCTGGTGTTAATTTTTTTCCTATACTGAATAAGTTTTATTTGAACCAATCAGCATTTGGGCTTCTATGTTGTATACATTGGTCGCCAGAAGCGATTGAAATTTTTGAATGGCTGCAAGTGATATAATTTTCAACCTGTTGAACATGTCGAACCATGTGCGAAACTTGACTACAGGCGCTGTAACCATGCAAAATTTAAAGTTTCTGGCTTCCGCGTGGTCGTAGTTCAAGTCGATACAAAAATAAAGAGGATAGATAGACAATAACTAAACGAATAAATAAACAAGGAATGTGTTATGTCTGTGTTCACAGAGAGACTTAAAAAGGGTTTTTCAACTACACGACAGCCTCTTAAAAAAAGACTCTCCCAATGTAGTGCTTAAAAGTGGAAAACTGTCTCTTTACATGGTAATAGGTCCCTTTTTGGTGGGTTTCCAGAATTATCTGGCAACTAGCCAGACAATTATACCCTGAGTAATCAATTTATTGCGCCCATTAATAATTCTTGCTTATTGACCCCTTCCGTTTTTGCCCCAGCTTGTAGGATGGCTGGTGAGTGTTCAATTGTCCGCCCATCTGTCAACAATTACGTTTTCGACTCTCTGTCTCCCTAGGAAAGTTGGCCAAATCATTTGCGTACTGGGTCTTGCCTTGTGTGGATATTTGACATGTTTTCCGGTTTTTAATTTTTGGGTGTTGTCTTTTTTTTCTTGGTAATTGTTCTATTATTATTTAACAGGGCATGCTTCAGTAAAATTGGGGAGGGGGAGGGTATGGATATTTAGATAATTTGCATAAGCTTTCTTCTTCAATCAGACATACCACATTCAAACTTGTGGAGGATTTCCCTGCGCGAATTTGCACCAAGGATCATTGAAATGTTCCTCTCTAGTTGCAATTTGAAATGAAGTTATGCATTTTTCCCTCGAGCACAAATATTACAACAATCTTCCCTGAATTTGCTTCGCAAATTGCTTAGCTATTGTATGGGATTGCTTCGATATGCTCCTAGAGCTGATGTGTCCATCAGATGGTGATACCATCTCTTTCACGACAGTTTAGTAGTAATTTTCACCTTCTGCAAAACAGGGCAATAGTATGCCTTCAAGTTTGGTTGGAATATACCATGACTTGCTCGCCATCAAGTGTTGCTGCTGATATGTCCTAATATTGACGACCTGCTTTTGTACTTAAAAAGTCCCTTCTCTAAAACCGATGGGTCATTGGCTATGTCATTACATGGCAGTAAGTGTCTGAATGAGATACTGATTCTTCGCCTATTTCCTTTTAACTAGGGAGAAAAAGTATCTGTTTATTATTTTACAATTTTTGATTTCCTAGCTACACTCGGTGGCTGGATTCTCTTCACACTTTACAAGAATGCACCTTGACGGTATTTCAACCAATTGTATTCACCTCGTGGTGTCGGTTACATATCTCGAGTTTCAGAGAATTCATGAATTTCTTTCGTATTCAATTAAAGACATAGAAAATCTTACACCGTCGAGATTGACTTATTATTTTTCAATCAATAAGACTCGAAATTTAGTACAAAAAGGGTTACTCACTCTCGAGCCAAGTGCAATTTTGTTTTCTCACTGTGCTGCAAACTACTATACTTCAGTAATCCGTAATCTCATACTCCTTTGAAGCACGGGACACTGATGATTGACGAACCAAACTGCTGTGCACCCCAAGAACAGCAATACAGTCTTCCCGACCATGCTGGCCCTGATGACATGCAAACGCTCATAAATACAAGCATTCTGTCAAATATGATATTAACGGAATACGAATAACTAGTGCAAGTACACAAAAAACAACTGGAAACAATACAGCAATTAGATCAACAGAAAACAAAAACAGCAAGAATTTCGTGCTGAACACTCGGGGTATAAGGTCAAAGAAATTGCTCGAGAACTGGAATTGAACAAGGTAAAAAAAGACAGCTTTCTATGAAGACAGACTATTCTCAGTATGTTAAGGAAGGAATGTGATGTATCGAAAACGGAAAGAGGGAAATCTCGACAGAAAATCGCAAGCACGGAAAATGAATCTCAGAGGCTTCAAGGAGAGAAAAATCGTTTAAAAGTTGAAGTCTGATCCAAACAGGACGGAATCAATCTGCTCATCGCCCAGCTGGCCAGTACGCAATCTGGTGCGAAAGCCTCTGACAACTCCCCTTGTATTCAAAATATCCAGATGCTCTAGAGAGACGGTGTAAAATCTCCGCATTGTTGTGGTGTGCCTCTTGGCACACTTGAGGGAGCAAGAGAGAAAACCGTTCGCAGTATTATTCAGACGGGAGCAAATGCTAACATCCACGCAGCCATTCAAAATATATCAGTGGGAATTTTCAAATATATAATCAGAGACCAAACCCGCAAAACACCAAGACCCAAGGGAATCAGCGAAAACCATACAACTCTCTGCTAGAGACTCTCTTCACTAGAGACTCAAATCCAGACGAATTAGCAGAAAAAAAAACTTGAAGGAAAGACAAGTGCCAGTAAATTCAGTTTGCTACAGATGTGGTCAATCCAGAGCATTAAAAGCCGTCTAAATAAGCTTGTTCAATCCAGCAGATATGATCCAAAGGACCTTTTTTATTCATGGCCTGGAATTAAATGCCCAGTCACAAGAGCCAATGAAATTTGTGACAAGAAAAATATATGAAACGGTACAATGTGTTCACGCTAGTTTCCTAACTTCAGCAATCCTGATGTCTCTCCTTCTTTGTGTCCGTGGGTGCAGTGTTGTGCTGAGAAAACGAACAGCAGACATTAACAAATTTGTGAGGGACCTATTTCACAGAATACACCATGTACGTTATAACGATAAGACGGATCATCAGGTAAGAAAAAGACATTCTTGCAACGAAGCCGAATTATGCAAGCTGTAAACCCAACACAATGGGACATTTAACGAACTAGGAGCTCAACGGACTTGCTTACTTTAAAAGCATGGAATATTTAAGGCATCAGTGACAAACCTAAAGACTGTTCAGTGCAAGAATTAAAAAAATATATATATTCAGGGACACTGTAATACTCCAGGAAGACATGAAACATGGAGACTTTTCAGTTAATATATCAACGCATGGGTTTTGTAATTTGCTAGGAACCTGTGAACTTGAAAGAGTGTCCCCAACTTACTCATGATGTCCTAATTACACCTTTTTGGAATGCTGTCAGCTGTTCACTAGATACAGGCCACTTTAAAAAAAAATCTATGACAAACAAAACTGCGCATGTCCAAGAGCCAATCCATGTAACCAGTGGTATTATGGTTCTTCTGAATCTAGAAGGAACCTTAGATCACCGTAAAATGTACTTTGCAAGCTTTGGTTTTCTCCCCTCACGGATGTTCTGTTCGGACGCCCAAAACAAGCCCACGTAAGGTACGCCATCTGGCAGTAAATGAAAAAGTTACTCTATTAAGCTGTACATATCAGTGCCAGGGAGGCAACAACTGAATTTTTGTGTTATAGTATTTTGATTTTGTGTTAGAATTGGGTTGAATTACGTTTGTCTATCTGGTATCTGATTGATAATTAATCGTTCGTACCGCACTCAATCAGGACTACAAGTACCTCACTCTGACTTTCGCCCTGGTCTTAAATTCGCGTCTATTATATATACGAACAGCTGAAACCCGAAGTTCCAATCAATTTTATTTGTTTTCCAGTCCTAAGTTAATTGGTCGCGTTAAAGATTTCTTTCACTCCAAGGACCAAATGTTTGTTGGCAGTTGAATGGGAGTTTTGCTTTTCAATCTCTGTCTTGAGAAGAGTTTGAATCTGTAACACGGTAATTATTTGAATGAGTAGAATTGACTCGTTTGATAGATTAGCAGGCGTACAGCAGCAGTGACGGAATTTGCAGCCATACCACCTTGGATGTGATGATGGACATTGCCTTTCTGAAGTTATTTCCCTGATTTGCGATCGTAAATCTCAATATATCTTTTTCGCCGTGTCGATTGTTATACACGTGGAGGAGTCGTTTTTCAAAAACAATTACACGTGGACCTATCACCTATATAATCCAGCTGATCTAATGTATAACTGCTCGAGATATGTAGAATCACGAAGCCTTGATACATTCGCTCGTTGGAAAGATTTATTCACACGGATCTGTGACGTGCTTAGCGGTGCTTGACATAATGATATCGTGTGATTTACCCTTTTGTATTGAAACTACACCCCCATTAATTATTAACCTACTTTGAATTGATACTTTTTTCTCGGTGACTTTTCAATGATTCTATTGATACGCAATCCTCGCTAATTCTTTGACCGCTTTGTCTTAATAACTTTCTCCTCGCTAAACGTTTGACCAATGAGTCTTGATGCTTTATCCCACTTGATTTTTAAGGGTCCGCCCCAAAGAGCGGGGGGGGGGGGCTGTTTTTGGGTTGTCCGTCCGTCCGGATGCGCGAATTCTGCTTACCGTGATATCTACAGAATGTCTCCATGTATTTTGATCAAAGTTGGCAATCTGCTAACCTTACCTGATGAACTGATTAGATCTTGGTGTCACCATGACCTAATTTGAGCAAATGGCAGCCTATTTACATGATCGTTAAGGTTGGTTACCGCAATATCTCCAGAATGCTCCAATGTATTTTGCTGAAATTTGGCGGTGTGCTTATGTAGCATGCCAAGATGAACTAATTAGATTTTGGTGTCACCACGACCCAATTTCAGCAAATGGCGGACCCTTCGGTCAACGCTTGTGTTGAAGGTATGTCTAGTTTATTTGTTTTGCATTGATATTATGACACGGCTAAACCATGGACCACTTTGCATAACAATTTACTATTTGTAGGATCACCTACAATTTGCATTTTGATGCACTCCGTCTCAAATCATCAAACCTATCGTCTCTTTGTACATGAATGTATTGGTTAGGAGAGTGTATATTTTCTGGCTGCTTGATTTTGGCATGCATATGTAAGTGTACGGAAATGGCTTCGAATGTGACTCCATATCAAAGTAGAATTTAAATGATTACCAATGCCATGGAAAAATGATAGCAGATATGACATCCCCAGGATTACTCCGGCCGGACTTCCTTAAGTCTCTCATAATATTTACAACGGTGATATAAGTGATGCCACATATTTTCTTCATTGTATTTGTTAGTGGAAGGTTTAACGTTCCACTAATTACAACCAATAAAACCAGTCACGTACATTAACCTTAACATTACAGTTAGTGCCCTCATTCATGGACAAAATAGAAAACAAATCACAAATGACACCAGGTTTATGGCCTGCCCGGCAACAAATAATGAGTTTACTCAAACCCTCTCACCAACTCTTGCTCAATTAAGTCTTTGCGACAAAACATGCATATACATAGGATGATTGCAATTACAGCTCATGTGAAGTTTTATGCTGGGAGCATCAATTACAGTGATGACGTCATTGTTACTCTTTCAGCGTGCTGCAAAACGGGTGAAGCTAAGGGGTTGTTTACAGCTGGCATCATAATCATGAGTGTAAAAAGGTACTGTTTTATTTGGTATATCGCCTACGACAGGTGTCTTCTGAAGGAACCGATTCACTTTTCTGTTGGTGTCCAGGTCACAAAGTTGCAAAAAACCTGCATTTCTGAAATTAATTCTGTAAGTCATCGGTTGCTACTGTCCTGAGGTAAGCAACAGATGCGTCAGCCAGCCGAGGAATAGCATCAGTAGATTCAAGTTTTTGTTTTCAATTTTGTTAAATGCAAGAGGTTATAACTCACATGCGTACATTCGCGATTGTGGATGCGTACGTCACACGTGAGATGCATGTGCTGTGCAAGGTCCCGGGTATTCTCTGCATGGTT
Organism: Hermodice carunculata; assembly: GCA_964020975.1. Lineage (NCBI taxonomy): Eukaryota > Metazoa > Annelida > Polychaeta > Eunicida > Amphinomidae > Hermodice > Hermodice carunculata. Next base: position 527,004 of record CAXHWN010001605.1, on the reverse strand, counting down.
TCTTTGCTATCTTGAACGCTATGTATATGGAAGTTGTATTGTCCAATAATTAATTTATTAATAAATCCTATGGTTTTGAAATTTTATTTCATCAAGAATTTTATCATGCTACTGTGATTTCATTAATGAACAACCTAATGATTTGCACCGACACCTAGGACCCTGTGTTTTGTAACTGCAGAAAGCCCTGTGTTTTGGACGTCATAACACACAGAGTTTTGTTATCTTCATGGGACATCTTCTAACACTGCAAAGATGTATACAGCAAGTAATCACAAACATAGCTTTTCGTTCTCTCTGCAGACCGTAACCATTGACTTGAAACTGTTTCATGTCCAAACCCCCGGGTTTGTTATGGCAAAACACCGGGTTTTGCAGCAAAGGCTGGGTTTTCTAATAAACTCAGTTTTTGTAACGAAACATAGGGTTTTATAAACCAAGCTCAGTGTTCTTAACGCATCTGGTTATCTAAAGTCCGCATGTGCTGATTGGGTCTTTACAAAACCCTGGGTTTGTTCCGAATCTCAAGGTTTTGTGACGTCCTGATACCTACGGTTTCAAAACTCATGGTTTTGCTGTTTTATGTCAAAATTCACAAAACCAAGGGTTTTGTACTGAAACTCTGAGATGTGTTTAAGGTTGATGGACGTAATGATATTAATTAACAAAACCCAGAATTTTTGAACAATCAAGCAGCTGTGTGATTTGCTCAGTTGTTTTACATAATGTATTAAAGTCTGGGTCCTGTAACATAACCCAGGGTTTCATGTACTATGCTCGGAGGTTTATAATAAAACCTTGGGATTTTATACGTGGAACCCTGGGTTTTGAATTATAGGCGAATACAACTTTCATAAAATTGATGGGAGGTGGTGACCAGATGTTGACAGAGGTTCTGGCCAATTTGGTGTGTCCCATCTAACGGTTGGTTCATGTTCGTTGCTAGGCAGTGGAGGCGCCTAGCTGAAAATCATATGATTTTAACCCAGAAGCGACATATTGTTCACACGACCACTAATTTTTGCCTCAGTTGTACATTCATTTTATTATTTTTTTCTCAAATGTTTTACAACACTTTAACTAATATCCCTGGAATCCGTTAGGTCAGTACCACGTCGTCCATGTGCGTCCCTGCCAACTCTTACCTCCTAAATATACATACATTCAAGACTTTCCTTTTCACGGTTATTTTAAATATTTACCAAAACACGTTCAACAAACAATTTGAATAATAGCCACATCAGACGGAAAGACAATAGCAGGTCTCCAGCGGGTAATTATCAGAATACTTTTGGAAGCTAGGGGTGTTGTATAATATTTTGATGACTATACAAGGGCATCTTGTGGAACGACAATGCTCATCATGAGACGTGGAACAGACTCATTCTCGTTCGCAAAAAGGTGGAGGATTAAACTCACAGGAGGAAGAAATACAGTGTGGCATATGCAGTATCTCTCGTAACCTATGCTGACAAATAAAAACAATATCAATTTGGATAGTAAACTGCATTACAATGGAACTTTCAGTGACAATGGCTGTACACAGATATCTTACAAACTATCCATGTAAGAGGTTTTCCTCCTGTACACATTTAGATGAATTTACTTTCCAGAACTATGATTGCCGGAAATTCATAAATAGAATCGTGCTGGAATGTTGTGGTGTTGTGCCTGTGGTCACTACTTAATTTGACTCCGAAAAATAGAGTTCCCACATGAAACGTGAAACGCACAATATTTTTTATCGGGGGTTGATGTATATATATATATATATTATATATGATACTTCAATAATGAGAGATCCATATATACAATACATTTTATATAAGACTTAGCGAGACTGCAGACTTGAAAGGACCAAACTAACGTCCCTCTAAATCTACTCATCTTTATACTTATATGTATTTATATACGGTCACCCTGATATTGAAAAAAAAACTCATATTTCTTTTTACATTAATATTTTAGTATTTAATTAACGACAGTACACTCATAAAAAGTAGAATCACAACACGTAAATTCACGTTTGTTTTATGGCATTCCTGCTGAGCTCACATGAGTGACAGCTCCATCTTGGTTTTTGTGTTTTTGTTTTGTACTTGAGTGTGTGTGTGTGTGTGTGTGTGTGTGTGTGTGTGTATACAGTTGTAGTGCGTATTAACACATGGTCATAAAGTTTTGATATCCTAAAACTTCGTAATAATTAACACATCTTCAATATTTTCCACAAATTTTCAGTATCTTTGTTTAGTTTTTTTTTTCTGGTTACATATGAAATATTTCTTTAAAGTCGTTCACCAGAGAGGTCGAAAACAGCTTGAGCACATAACAATTCTTAAGATTCATAAAAAGTAGGGATAATCGCGACAGCACCACCTTTTTTGCCCAAAATGTAAACAACATTATCCTGCATGGAATAATAATGCGTTGGACCCTTTTTTTTTTTTTTTTTGCGAATACGATATTTTCATTTAAAATATATTTTAAAATGCGTTAACAATACGAAAATAATTGCATCGTTTCCTTGGAAAACTTTGCAGAAGACTATCGGGGGGAACCCTCTTGCTCAAAATCAAAACCTTCCATGCGATGTTTTTTTTCAGAAGTCGAAAATTTGCAAAATCTAACGGACAGACGGGAAATCAGATGCAAACGGATTTCACATGTTCTGTGGAGTATCAAGTCACTAGAGGTTTAAAAAGAAAAGCAATAAAGGTATCAGAGTTCACAAGGATACACATATATCGCGCACCATCCTTTTACGATGTCCTGTGGGCACGCATATTCCCTTCCTTGGCTCACTCAATACACGGCTTTTTTTATATATTTTAATATTAACACAACAATGAGAGGACAATCATGTGTACTTCAACATGTTCCAACTCCATACAAATCAAGGCCCATGGTTAGGTCGACAATGATAGAAGCAGAAGCAAATAACGCATAGAATACAGCAGACCTCACAATGATCGAAGCAGACCCAAACAACGCACGGAAAAACAACAGGACGGATCGGACCCAATGGATTTGGAAGGTGCGCCCGAAGCCTCTTTACAAAGGTTGTCTTGCATTTCGCTTGAATGTGTCATATATTTGAAAACAGCTTATACAGCAACACAACAAAAATACAGCTGTGTTCTGCTAGGAAAGCGTGAAATGGCTTTAGATAAGAAAATGTTAAAAATCAGGAGCTTTTACGGTTTGGCCCACTGGGCTCCCCCATCCCTGGGCTGCACTTTTCAGCACCCTCTCTGCTTCCGAGATTTCTAAATCTGTCCCCTGATGCTTAACTTATAAGAAGGAAAGTAGCTGGCGATACAAGCGATAGACATAATGATAGCCTAGCGGCTTTACCATAACCCCATCACCGGTAGCCCGGGGATACCAGTCTTCGTCATACTGGCGTGAATATTAATGCACATTTGGCCACAAGTTGCTTCTCCGGCCAAAACATGGATCCGAGGTTTCACTTCTGCAGCGCAACATGACCACAAAAGGCCCCTTTGCGTCTGTGCAGACTTGATAAATCACAACATCTCAATTTGCCTCAGCCGCGCCATGGACCTATTGCTGTTCCACGTTCATGCATATGCCAGGGTCGTAATTGTTAACCCTCTTTCACACAAAGAAACTTGAAATATCTGCTTCAAAGTCCTTCCGTATTGCGCTTTAACAAAACAGCTTAACGCGAAATAATATTTCTAAAGTCGGTGGTTTTGCTGTCGTAGAACGCAGGCATATAGTCTTTGGCTTCTTGAGCTCTCTTATTCTTGCCATGTTTTCTGAAATGCTGTTAGCTGGTCATCCAAATTTTGTTCTTGCCTTGTTTTTTGTAATTTTTGTAATAATAATTAAGTATTATAGGCTGGTCATCATTGCGTGTGATCGCAACTGAGGTTTGCGTTTTGAAGCGGGTTCTGGTGCCAATTTCAATGTCCCGTACACTTATACTATAAGTGTTTCGCTTGCTGCCAGGTAGAAGACAACTGAATAACGGATTGTATTTGTAACAGTAATGTTTTCTACCTGAAAAAACTCCATGTTAGTATTATTTATCTCGAGTTTTTCCGCATCGATAAATTGACATTAGTTTAAAATATGAAGCACGGGAAACAGCTAAACGTGCAATTATGAAACACGGGAAACAGCTAAACGTGCAATTATGAAACACGGGAAACAGCTAAACGTGCAATTATCAAACACGGGAAACAGCTGGACGTGCAATTATCAAACACAGAAAACAGCTAAACGTGCAATTATCAAATACAGAAAACAGCTAAACGTGCAATTTTCAAACACGGGAAACAGCTAAACGTGCAATTATGAAGCACAAGAAGCAGCTAAACGTGCAATTATATCAGCTACATGTTGTGAGGAGCTCTCTTGAGAAAAAAAATAGATGTTCGGTAATTTGCCAAGGGTGAAAGAAAAAACTGCCTACAGTAATCTATTATAGAACCCGATGGTATTGTCACATATGACAAACGGAGTATGTTGGTAACATCTGCCCAAATCCAGTGAAGGCGATCCGCTTGTGTATATTTTATTTACAGCAAAAAATCAGGGGATATCCAATTTATTAAATTAAAGACATGGCACGATCATTAATTATGGGTCATATCCAGGGGGCAGTGACAAGGATAGTGCATTAGAGTACGCTAGCACCCGGTGGCCTGGCTGGGACATGAAGTGCTGCAGAAATTGAATCACCGATCAACTTCCTGACTTGCCACGAATACAAGAAGAAAGGGCGCTCTCATATTTGACTTCAGAAATGACACTTCAGTGGTCGCCTTGCCAGACGTACATATTTTGGCAGGGATAGCCCCTTGGATCACCGGCATGTTTAACTCCGAGGCCCTTTAGGTGAAGCCCGATCACAATTACCGTTCACATAATGATCTATGACCTAAATCATAGATTCCAATTCAGTTTGCAGTCAAATACTGTTTAACACTTAGTTGCCTTACACCTACCCGAAATTGGGAGAACACACATACATACATACATACATACATACATACATACATACATACATACATACATGCATACATACATGCGAATAGTCCCACTTAACTGGAGTTATCTTAAAATATTTTATCCTTTTGGTTGTTTTCGGATAGTTTCAACAAAAGAATTTTTTTTGTTTTTGTTTATTTTGTTTATTTTTTTAGGGGGCGGGTGCGTGGGTGGAGGTGGACTGGATGTTTAAAAGAAGCACCAAAGACAACCGTTGAAGTACTGCATTTCAATACAGGTCACATCTGAATTCTCATTTAAAACGTTTGACTTTGTCGACGTAACTTAAAGCATACGACTCTCCTAGTCGTCGATTTAAAGGGAGGGTCTAAGTGCTTTGTCACAGTAATATCGGTAGGCTGGGTCCGCCACATTGGCAATTACATAATTCACAAAAGGAAAGCAGTCAACACAATCTTATCCTCAACGATTATATTTATTTCGTGCTTCCTATATCATATGAAAAAGATCGTCAGCTCCATATAGCATGAAAAATAAAAGCCGTTAATGTTTTCAATTCTCATTTAAATTCCTCTGGACTATATGATGCCCAGTGTTCAATATGAAGTCTACTTACCCACCGTGACAATGTAGATAATCTAAAATAAATTCTTTCTTTCCGTTTCAACATCTCATACTCAGTATTACATTTAACCGCTAGAAGCCTAATACCGGCGAATCTGTAAGCAAATGTTTCCATTACAAATTAGCAGATTATGGTCGGAGTTATCGTAAATACCGTCTGTTTCTTTTTCTGAAAGAATGACCAGAGCAGAGCAATTTGCACTGTTGATTCAGGCTCCTGAAGGTTATGTGATATTTTTTCTCATCATATATACAGTGTTGGTGCTATAAGAGGACCGGACACCCTCATTCACATTCTGATTAATACAAGGTTGGATCTCTGCACGAGTCACTGGGACAATACGGGACATTCGTTTTAGCTGATGGGCTGCTTCAGCCCGAATCATTCCACAAGGAAAACACTGACTCGTATGTACTGGCGGATTCCGGTATCAACCAATGCAATATATGCTGTCCTTGGAAAACTAGCACTTTGGATAAAATTGCCTTTAGAAAGTCAGAGTCATGTTGTCCAAACACACAATGAACTTAATTTAAGAGGAGGTCGCTATATTTTCGGAACAAGGGTTCATAATTTCTATAAATGTATACGTTTGTATCATAGCAGCTGTTTGCCATCGTAACCTAGTCAGAAATTTGGTCGCGTAATTCATATGCATGTTCCGTATTAAAAAGGGCCTGTCGATGAGCACATACTGGGATGTAATGTGTCCCTTAATATACGAAAAGTAGAAATTCCGCACTCATGTTACAATGTCACTTGAACGTACAAAAGAAACCCATTTTCAAATTCAATAATCTATATAGATATGCGAAGGAGCCCAGTTTTCTCTTATTAGATCAGAAACTATTCGAATGCGTGCCTTGTATTATGTTTAGATGGTTTGGTCCTAAGAGTTTCAAGGTAAATTTATCAAAGCATACACCAGAGATATTTGATCCAATTGCTACAGATCAGAAAATAAAATTACTTCTGTTGACAAACTTGAATATGTAGGTTACTAAAGCGGGAACAAATAAAGTGTACCATACATTTACATTTTCACATGAGCTAACACCCAAGACAAAACAGGAATTTTTACGAAAGGATAATTACAACACAAATACACCTTTCCTTATCCTGCTATAGATGGGACCCTTGGGCGAAATTGTTCCAAAAGATCAATTCATAGTGTCTATTCAATATGTTGCACGTTCTGTCACTGATTTTGATCGAGAGCTGAACTTTTACCCTGACTTCTTTAAGCAACGTATCATTAAGTATCTCTACTCCAACCTGAGAGAGCTTAATTTGAATTAGTAAGTCCCGGCGTCTTGGTTTGAGTCATGCTGCTTCATGTGCACCCTCCTGATGATTCCATACCTTTAAAAATGGAGGACTAATATCATTGCATGGATTTTCTCTTATCGGGGCTCACAAGGAGAATGTTAAGGGCACGGGTTAGACAGGCGTTTCTTCAAAGTAGAAGTGCAGCGTCAGAGATGAGTATGTACCTACTTCTACTAAAACACGTCTCCTCTGAAACTAAATTGTTCGCAATGATTTGAGTTCATGTGTCTATTATGCACCAGAGCATCGCTTCTGGAAATCGTAACTTCAAAACTCTTCTTCAATTCATTGACATAAAACACCTCGGAGAAATTGATATTACTTCTGTCGCTTATGCTGTCGCACAAGTTGTAAAAATGATTGTTTGAATCTTTTATAATTAACTCCGTTAAATAAGGCCAAACGTCTTTAAAAAAAAAAAATCTTCAATTTCGGAGATAAGAACGTAAACTCGTACTTCTAAGATGATACGTTGTCATGATCCTGTTACGAACCACTCAATGTCCAAAGCAAAATTAGCAACCACTGCTTCTCCCCAATCTCTTCTGCCATCGATTAGCTCGTTTGCGTACAAAGTTTGAGCTTAAAATTGTGATGGCAAAAATAAATCAAATGAGAAAAATTGTTTGGTGGTGGTGGTGGGGGGTGGGTGGGGGTGGGGGTGGGGGTGGGGGTGGGGGGCATGTAGCAGCGTATTTCACCCTTTTTGCCCATATCAGTGGCATCAATGAAAATTCAGGCCATGCATGACAAAGAGGAAAATGTGTTTTACCTTGCAGCTTTTTTACTAACGAAAACCATTAAAAAGCAATAAAAACAAAAACACAAACACACAAAAGCCCGCCCAAAATAATTACCCCCCAAATAATAGACGACATATAGGCGTTTTTTGTGGTTCTAGGCAGACAGGTGTTACTACAATTTTTCTTTTGGGTTGATTGAAGTCTTGTCTGTCTCAGGCTCATTAGTCCTGCACTTGTTTTACTGTGAGACATCATTGCTATCATTTGAGAACAGCTGTTTTCATCCCCTCGTGGCTAGTTGATGGTTTTTTGGTCAGCCCAGAACATTTCATCTGCAGTAGAATCTCGCTGTTATACTTCTCTGTGACAAAACCACCCCTTATCAAAAAACCCCTCCCCAAATTTCAATTTATTCCATTTGATATGTAGCTTTTCATATTAACCCATCTATTAAGGCCCACATGTTTGTCAGACCAGTGGATGGTCATATAAGAAAGATATCACTTTACAGTCATGTGGTTGCCATTTGTAACAAGTACCCCATATAAATACACAACTTCGATTCCAAACTTTCTTGTGCACGTTCCTATTCATTGAGCACTTTTATTCACAATTCCTGTTGTGGATATCGTTTCCATAGTTACAAGTCGTTTATTCCTGGTCAAATACTTGATGCTTGATAAATGGATTCCGAATAAAAGGGGACTAAGGGACTACGCTGAATATTTTTATTAGCTTGCCAAAGAATAAATTTGACACTCTTGTAGGCCTATTGATCATATTTCTTCAGAAAATAGGTTAAGTTAATAGATTCACTTGTTAAATTATGTCCTTCACATTCGTTTAATTGGGTAGAATTAAATAGGTTAACACAATATATCACTTGTTAAATTATGTCCTTCACATTCCTTTCATTGGGTAGAATTAAATAGGTTAATATAATATATCACTTGTTAGATTATGTCCTTCACACGACTTTAATTGGGTAGAATTGAATAGGTTAATATAATATATCACTTGTTAAATTATGTCCTTGACATTTCTTAAATTGGGTAGGATTAAATAGGTTAATATAATATATCACTTGTTAAATTATGTCCTTCACATTCCCTTAATTGGGTAGAATTATTTCCTTAATGCTTACACATAGAGGGCACTCAGTATCAGTAAAGTGTACCTAGTCTGGTAGAAACAAAGTTCCAAACAAAAATGCTTACCACTTTGTGTACAAAATTTTTGTGTCAAAAAGTAATTATTTCGTACAATTTTTCCAAATTTAAGTGTTAAAAAATATAGCACTCGTTGACGGTTGCGGAAAAGTTTTATGGCACGCATTGTTGCATTTTTCGTTTTCCGCTTGTCCAGCCGCTGGAAAAGTGAAAAAGTCAACAACGTCTGTCCCAAGCAGTGTTTGCAATTGCCAGCCGATGCTTGATTTTCTGTATGTCAAGTAATAAACAAGAAAGCACAGGCCAACAAGAGACCGTATGCTCATGCACTTCGACCTATAGTGACTGCGACTGACCTACTTAGCAAAATGTCTATGGACGGAACACACTGTAAAAATTAATCGAAATACTGAAAACTAATCATAAAAAAAACATAAATTAGTCTTGGTTTAAAAACAAATTATCACTTGAAGATACAATGGTATGATGTAAAACGTAGTGATGATGATGATGATGATGATGATGATGATGATGATGATGATGATGATGATGATGATGATGATAAAGCTTCTTGGTTAAAAGTGGTAAGTTTTGCAATATTTTGTTTCACCTCTTGGCTTAAGCTGTTCCTTGTCTTAGCTCCTCTCGATAAGAACATTCTTTGACCTGATAATTATGTGAAGACCTAACAGCGGTGCAGCGAAGTTCTTTCCGCTTGTCACTGATGCGTGTTCTACGATCTTTAGAAAGAATTATTCTCGCTGCCTGATTTTTGAAGCTTTTTTAACATGCATGTGGTCTCTACTTCTCGCACACTCGTTCCTAATAGCATACATTTGTTTTATTTAATTGTTTAAAGTTCGGTGGTTGTCTATCAGCCAGCTAGCTGCATAGGGAATTTCAACATTTAATACCTTTCAATATCATACACGCTAGCAGCAAAGGATATAACTGTGTCATTTGGGTACAGAGCAAGCTTACTTTGTGCGAGAACACAGGGTAGATCATAAATAAAAGTGACAAAGAGTACGGGTACTAATATTGAACCCTGGGGAACTCCGTATTCTATTTCCGTCTGGTCCTGTAATTCCCCCTTGAATTGGACGCATTCGGTCCGTTCAGAAAGATAATGTCTGAAGCAATATGATTCCACACCACTTATACCAAGACACTCAAGTTTCGACCACAAAATGTTGTGTGGCACGGTATCAAAGGACCCTTTTTAGGTCTAAAGCACACGCCTGCCATGAAGCCCTTGTCCACTTTCGACAGGACATAATCATTGACGTCATCACATAAGTATAAAGTTTGTCATGTACCATCCTCTCAAATACTTTCATAGTTGCGTTCATGACAGAAATTGGCCTGTATTTGCCTGGATCTGCCAGTGGACCATTTTTGTGAATTGCCGAAACTTTTGCCTGTTTGCACTGATTAGGTATCGTGCCTGTATATAATGACCGTTTGTAAAAGTAAATCAACGAACCTGGCAATACATGTGTACCAGCCTTCAAAAAAGCTCGATTCAAAGAGCCTTGTCTTTAGCTTTACTAGTATTTAGCCTTTATAGGCCGAGTTAAACAATTTCTTCTGACACTTCTTCAAAGCACGTATTTGTGTGGATATTTTAAAGCTGACATGTAAAATTGACGGTAGACTTTTCAGCTAGTTTAGATCCAATCGTTGAAAAAATTCATAAAACGCAATTGAGATGGATTAAGGATCTTTAATGCGTGATGCCATTAGCTTCAACGTATTGAGTTTCACCTGATTCTTTGTTGTGTACTTTTTCAAAGTATTCCACAGATTCTATGGAGAAGAGTTTGCCAAAAATTATTTCATCACAAAGGCCTTTTCGTGTTTCTCCAATTTTGACAGTCACATTGTGTCAAGGAGTTTTCTACATAGCATGGTCATGCGTTGTGTTGTCTTTCGACTTTCTATTTTCTTTCTTTTTTTTTTTTTTTTTTTTTTTACAATAGTAGTCCCGTTGGTACATTAGTTCCCGGATATCATCCGTGATCCAGGGCACTGGCTGCCACCCACTCTTACAAACACTCTGGTTGCACGACTGTCACATATTTGGTTAAATAAATTTATAAAGAAATCCCAACAGTCATCAATGTCATCAAATATGTTCATAAAAACTTTTCATATATTTTTTGTTTGCATACTGGCCTCCTACTTGAGTGTGTGTAATCATTGTCTCTCCTTGGTTTTGCTTGAACTCTACTGTACGGTTTATTCCTGTGATTTTGTATATAATTGATGCTAATTGTACTTTCTCCTAGTCCTGCTTTTTTAGTAAATTATTATTATTATTATTATTATTATTATTATTATTATTATTATTATTATTATTATTATTATTATTATTATATTAATTCACCATGTTTTTTTTATTTTGTTCACTTGTATACTTGCTTTGGTTAAAGATTTTGAATGAACGAATGTGCATGTACTTTGATTTAAGACGTGGGATCGTACCCTTACGTATACAAAAATTCAAACCATGATCAGATATCCCGAGATCAAAAACTCCTGAATCTGCAACAGCATCCTCTTTATTTGTAGGAATTAAGTCAATACATTTTTTAGAATGTTCAGTTGTCCTGGTAGGCTCTAGCATTATTACTTTTAACACATGTGCAGCTGCTATACGTATAAATTAAGCCGTCCGGCCAGAGTGTAGTTTTGAAACATCAATGTTATAACCACCTGGGATATATTTTGTAACTGTAGTGATTTTCATCATGTTTATCTAACATTGAGTTAAATTTATCAATGAAGTCAGGCACAGAAGTGTTTGGTCGCCTGAAAACGCAACATATGAATATGGGTGAGGCACGCATATTTCAGACCACATACATTCTAATTTTTCATGGTGCATGTCCAGTCTTGGTTTAGTGTCTCTGTGGTTTGCTGCAAAGGAACAAATCGCCCCCCCCCTCCCCAAGCTTGTTTCTATCCTTACGGGGGAATAAGTTTGTAGCCTTCAATATGGATTTTGCCATCGGTAGTATAGCTGTCCACTTTGGTTGTGCTAATCAGCGATACATCTACAAGTTGTTTCTCCAAAGTGGTCCTTAAACAGCCAATGTGTGGGACGGACACCAGTGGACACCAAATTTCTTATCCGACTAAAATTCTTTATGAATATGGCCACGGGCAATTATTATTTAAATGCCCCACAACAAGCCCTTTGTTTGACGGTCGAGCAAAGATATGCAGACCGTTTGGATTTTCTGGGAGTGTTGTATTTATTGAATTATCTTGACACATTGAAAAAGAATCAGCACCACTGTTGACATATCCATGGCTGGTTTTACTGTCTCTATTCTCTGTGTTCATTTGTAGGCAAATTTGCACATTTCAGATGCATATTTTGACAAAAATAATCACAGCAGACAAATAGTGTTTTTTTTCTCATATATATATATATATATATATATATATATATATATAGATATGCATGGCCCATTTTGTACGCTGTGTAGTTGATGATGTATTTCTATTTCTGGGTCTCGGAGAGTTATACGGGGCTTTCACATTGCTCCGATTGGCTTGTAAGCCGACCGGTTCAGGTCTTTAAGCTGTCACAATACACAGTCTGCACATATAAACAGTTGTACTGCAATTTTTTGGTACATCAGAATCTCTATGTATACAGTGGAATCCCCCTATTAAGACCACCTAAGGGACTTGACACTGCAGTCTTAATAGAACAGTGGTCTTAATGCGAGATATAATTTAAGTAAGTATAAGCATAAAGGGCTTTGTAAATTGGTTGTCTTCACATAGAAATGCACTCTTTATGGAGGTGGTCTTAATTGGAGATTCTACTGTAAATCTTTTATTTCGTACTCGTAGTACATTGAATTGAGGGACAAAATTGCCAGAAGTCAATCAATGGTTAACACCAAGTCCAAATAAAATTGTATATCCAGCAGGTGCACAAATATTCATTTGCACAACCTCCGTGAGGTCCCAAACTATTGTCCACGCCGTCATCACACATCCCGCGAGGTTCCCGGATCATCCCACAACCAGCTTTCCGTTTCGATGAAGCACTCTCAAATTCCCCTTTCAATGCATTTTTAATATTCAACTTGTTCTCACAAAGAATATCTCTTAATATTATACCTATGTAATAGACAATTGAACGACCTGCTGACTGTCGATCGTGAACCATAATTAATTATTTTGCAACATATATGCACTAGGAACTTATCACTTTTATATTGTTTATGAATGATGTTTAAGAAGCGTGAATGTGGCTCCAGTTCAAAAGGTTTTGTTTTACATATCTCCAGAAGCAGTATATTGTGGGTTCGGTATGGTAGTTTCCATATATGGCGTACTGACGCCAAGCAATAAATAAATTCTCCACTTCTGAACCTGAAAGGTCCCATAACTTGGATGCATAAAAGGACGTGGCATAGGATTGAAATAGTTTATAACGTACGGTCGAAAAACATGTCCAAATTCAGTCATTATAGTATAGACCACTTAATATAGCTCAGTTTTATCGTTGAGCATATATGTCGCAGAATCTATTCTCGCAAAATTACCGAGATGAACATATCTGTTTACCTTTTCTATCAAATTGCCGTCCATTCTTATTGACTGGTCCACATGGTTGTCCGAAAAGGGCAGCCATTTTCTTCTTGAAAGATTGAACTTTACATTAAATTCTTTCCCAAACTCAGTACAAAGTTCCAATAATTTGTGCAAACCAGGTAACGTGGAAGATAATAGTACTAAATCATCCGGAAAAGCCAATGCACCCACAAACATATTCCCGATATGACACCCAAACTGGATCTTTTTAGTCTAAGTATCAGTTCATCCGAGTATATTCCGAGCAGAATCGAAGAGGGTACTCCGCCTTGTTGCACACCATCCCTGACTGTAAACGGTTCGTTCGCAGTATCCCCCCATACAACACTGATAGTCTGGATCGTGTACATATTAAGAAGTAGACGTAAGATTAAAGGCAACATAGCTCTTTCATTTTTGATAACATGAATAACTGAAAAAAATTCCACCCTACGAAATGGTTTAATAGCATCGATGAATGTAACATTAACACCAGTCTCATTAGTTCTGTAATAACTGCACACTCAGACAGAACGAAAATATTGTATTGTTGAAGTGTTACATTTGAACCCGAACTGTGTGTATGATGTACGTAATAATGTCATTCTATCAGACATAACGATACAGTTAAGTAATTTTCCAAATATACTGCTGAGAGCGATACCTTTGGTGTTGTCTGAGTCTCTTATAAACTTCCTTTCTTCTTTGAGAATTGTTCATTCCGGTAGGGGCAGTTCCATTTACAATCATGCCCTAAAAAGAAGGGATAGATTCACGTGTAAAGTATTGGTGCCATTTATGATGTGGTCAGCATAATAACCAACATCCCCATGATGCTTACCATTTTCAGTTTTCTGATACCATTCTTTAACTTATCTAAATAAATGATATTTTCCTATAAATTATAAAACAAAACAGATTCCTCAAGATCATTTTTAACCTATCCGTTTCATCTACATCATGGGGAACAAAGTTGTGCAATTTTGCATGTCTGCCACCAAACAATTCTTCTATATCCGCAGGCTCTGACAGTCCATCGACCATACTTGGTCTACTACCCCCCCCCCCCCCCCCCAGCGTTTTTAATCCTCTTCACTTCAAACCGGAAATCCCTATCTTTATTATTCTCAATAGACACTGTCAACTTATTAGCAATACACATTTCGTTATTTCTTTTAACACATCGTAAAGCACAATGGTACTTGTAGCGTATATTGTTTCTAATATTGGCGAGATGTCCCGACCTAGAAGAGTTGTTACACTTACATATAAAGTGCCGAAAAAATGCATACAGGATTAACACCCTTGAAGTGCAACATTTTACAATTTGTACTAGAAGCTCTAGCTTGGTCACATCTTGTGAACATTTTACAGTCTTTGCATTTAGTACATGAACCTCGCTTTTGAGCTACATGTATATATCCCCACAAGTAAGCAGGACGGCAACACATTGACAGTTCTTGATGCTGACACTTTGTCATAGACTGTTGTCCCTTCTGTGTGGGTTTCTTCTTGCATTCAATGCTCAGTGGATGCTGGTACCAACAATAAAGTGGCATATTTGAAGTTAAGCGAAATACCCCTTTTCACGATTTCATCAGGGAGAATTTCACTACTCACATGTTCGCTGATGGTTCTTGAAGGTGCTTCATAAAAGTCGTACGATTTGTAGTGTCCAAGACTAGCAGAAGCTGAAACGATTAGCACAGTATACAGCATTCCAATTAACCTGGCAGTCATGTTGTTTTCTCTGTGGTAATATAACATCAAGTTTGATTCTGTCACCGAATATTTAATCTTAGTTTCGTTACTGATGTCATTAAATTTTATTTTGAATTCTTATATTTTGCATGAAACTTTAAAATAGCATTTTAGAAAATAAAAATCAAATGTAGTTTATGGTGTTAAATAAAAAACACATGATGCTCTCTAAAACTTTATTTGTTATTTTAAAAAGAGCTTAGTCCTACTTTTGTGGTTGTTTGCATCTTATAAATCTTGAACTAAAACCCTTATCCAAAATGCGGTTTTCCTGCTAAAAGTGTACTGTTTCATTTCCCATAAAAAACCATTTTGCCCATTTTTTGGTGTTTCCTTTTTTAACGTTTGCAGCACAAACAGCTTAAAAACTTTTTTAATTAAACAACTAAAACAAAATTTTGTAACCCTTACAGATTTCATTATTTTCAATCAAAATGTATACTTTTGAAAGATATTTTGTTCATATCAAATAAAAAGTCTAGTGTATATAACGACATTTTATGAGCAAACTCATGTTTTCTATGTAAAAGTGTACTATGTGCTTACGGACACATTTTTCATCTTGAAGGTTTTTAACATCAGACCGCAATTTCGACATAGTATATCTTAATCGGGGAATCAAAATTGCAGTTTGATTGGCTGAAAATGGCCACCATGACATCTGCTGAAATGTTTCTTTAAAATTGCTCAGAGTAATCACCAAGTTTTAATTCTAGTATATGATAATCTATTATGGAGACGACCACTGCGTCATAATTTTTGCATTATCATGTGAAAATTAGTCAAAACTGTAAATCAACAGACACCCATTTTCGGCACATCCATTTTCTAGTCTAATTGCACAGAACTGATCTATATATTGTAGATTTCAGACATGAAAGCGGACACGTAATCAAAGCTGACTTACACTGTGTTTCATATTTTTCGCGGAAAATACACCGTGAAAAGAATCTACACTCAGGTCTAAAATGAAAAACTCGCTAACATTACCGGGATAAATACGCGGAGTATACTCTCCGTGTTTTATCCTGGAGTTTCGTGATTATGCTTTGGGGGGTGGGGATGGGGTGGGGGGTTGGGCGAGGGTGCTACAACCTACCTCTTTTGCAAACTGAGTTTATTTCACAGGTGAGCTGAAATAGCTTGCTTTGATGAATTATAAGCAATAGGCATTCCAACAGTGACACAAAATTTATTCTATGTTGATGAGTTAAACATGATTTTGTGAGTTAGAGCTAGAAACCACTTTCCATCCTAGTCACATGACCGAAACAACTTCATTCTGACGCGCCAGCAACAATGACGTAGTGCATTAACACGCACACGAAATCAAATGTGCGAGGCGATGTTCGATTCTACGACAGATGTGATTCGGCATGGCTGCGACCAGTGCAAAGAAAGACAGCACATCCGGTCGGCATTGAAAGTAGGCCTAGATGGCATGATTGTTGCGTTAAATACCCAGGCAACGAAGAATAAATGACATCTCACACAGAAAGGATTGAAATACGGCGTTTTCTGTCTCTCTCGAGAGCACATTTGTCAGTAACATTCACGAGTGACTACTTGAAATGTCACCGACAAATGTGCTCTCGAGTGATAGGAAAACATCGTATTTCACGCCACCCATGTGAGATCCTGTATTGATCCGGATGGTGTGTGTGATATCTCGGTCAGACGTCTTTTGCACATACAGTGTATGTTGCTCTCGCTGTATATGTTGCTTACCAGGAAAACGCGATGCATGCCGAAATAGCCCAGTAATAGTCACAAAGAATTATACTTGGTCCCGGTCTTAACTTCTGAACGCATCAAAGGCTTGCCAACTCTTACCGAACTCTTCCTTTATTCATATGGCTTCTACCCGGAATATTGTTCCATTCCTTGTTCATGAATTCATTCAAAATCATTCGGACTATCGAGGCTAGGCATCTTACAACTGTCGATACGAAATTGACACCTAAATCAAGTTGTTTTAGCAGGTGAAATCCGAAATTTCGCATACCAGGCAACTAGGATGCGAAAAGTGTCTTATTTGCAAGTGACAATTTTGGCCAAGAAAATCAAAACAATATATATCTATATATAAATATATCTATATATACATACATATATATATGGGTTGGTATGGACATGTCATACTGACTAATGCAAAAGTTATTATTCAATGTTTGTCCTTGATTAATTGTACAATAAACATAGTAAGAGTGAAATCATAGTGTTTTTGGTTATTGCTTTGTCAAAAAACGTTGAATAGTGTTTCATTCCGTCCCTGACAATATTTTCTAAACGTTTATCACATTTTTGATGATTTATTTACTTCATGAATAATCCCGCTTTAAAGCTGAAAATTGGCCTTTTAATAGGATTATGGGAAAATCAGACTTTTTCATATATATATATATATATATATATATATATATATATATATGTGTGTGTGTGTGTGTGTGTGTGTGAGACCGGCTTTTTACCTATCATAATTAAAATGACATACCCTTTTCATCACAAATGTAGTCAAAACATTCAACATTTTTTTTCATGTTCTGTTCACTTTCGCACAAAAGTACAGTACCACATTATTTGCGTAAGGTTGGCACTTAAGTGTCAAGGTCGATGAGGACGTCCTCATAGAAACGTATTTCCGCATTGCTAAAAACTGTCACAAATCTACAAGTTTTCAATAAAGGGTTGGGTTGGTAAGACTGACATCGACCGACGTAGACTAGGTCAGCAAATCCGGTCAGCTTTGCTTCCATAGCCCGGCACCGAAAGCATAAAATCAACACCGAGAGTACTCGGGAGGTAGCCGTGGCCTCCCGAGCCTCTACCATATACGTAAGTTTCTACCAGGAAAGGAACAAGAATGGTAAACTTATACATTGATAGCAGTTCATCTCAATTGACAAAATTCGATGAGTTGATTAGTATATATGCGAATAAGGGTGCAGACCTCTCATTTAAGACATCGCTCGACCGCCTCAAGAGAGAACTCTCAGTCACGCTTATTTCTTGTAAGTACCTTAAAGGGAGATGTGTATTTGATATGCACGACCCCTCGCTTCGAAAGAGAAGTTAACATGCTGGTTCCCTATAGTTGTGCATTTGCTACCTTTCGCCAGTCTATCTGAGTACGGTACTTAAATATTGCTCACTTCACACACTTTGTCTCGCCCAGGACTGCTGCTGGTGATTACATACAGCTCGTTACACCAGCGTGACAAACACATATTAAATAATTATGAAGCCAACGGACTTTTCTCACAGTTGAAGTTCAAGGCCTATTTACAGGCAATAAAACAGTGAGACGCAAATGGACACATCGATTTTAAGTGTCAGGCTATCAATGAATACGCCGGTGCTGAAACTGTTGGCTGGTGGATGGAGGCACATTTGTGTGCCCTCCATTCGCTATTGGGGATGTTTGGATTCTACAAGAGTGGTTACAAGTGGTCTTCCTTGCAGGGACTATATTAGCGGGCCCTAATTAAGGTTTTAGGATTATTGGATTATTGGCCTTTTTAAAAAGGATTATTGGATTATTTGCTCCAAAATAAATGGAATAATGGATTATTGAAATTTAATTAAGGATTATAGGATTATGAGATTTTATCTTTAAAAAAATAGAAGGAAAAAATTAAAAGACATCTGACAGTCTGAAACTCTGAAATAACAGGCAATAACAACATGCTTACCTGGCTTGTCGGAATTATAGATTATATGCTCTAAGAGTTTTGGATTATTGGATAACTTCGCCTGATTAAAGGATTATTGGATTTTTGTAAAGCTAAAAATTTATGATAAGTGTTAGTAATTTTTAGAAATTATTGGATTCTTTAAGTGAAAATATATTGAATACTAGATCATTGGTACCCCCTAACAGGGCCCCATTAGCAAGATAAAGTGATCGAGTTTCCCACCCCCTCTCGCATCCGGCTGGAGAATAAAAATGTTGAGTCCTTATTTTCCTGTACCACACTTGAGATAAAATCTCTATTATACAGCCTAGAAAAAACTCCCCTTAGATCAGTTTATCTTAAATGAGAAAATGTTTATATAAACATGATGGTTGTTAGGTGGGTGGATAAAAAGTGCATTGATGAGCAAAATTGAACTGTACGTTAGCGGAGCCACAGCCTATAAAAAACTAATTACAATGTGTACATATCCCCATCATATTCCACATTTTGGCAAGAAGCACTTTCTCAATGGTAGCTCCAAACCCATCCGCACTACAACCACAAAATGGCAGACTTGTGTATGAATTACTTATTAATCTACGCAGAAAGTATCCAAGATTTCAGATACGTGACGTTGAAAATGGTTTGAAATTGCTTTTCAATTGTGGATTGACTCTGTTCGTAACAAAATACATGGTTATGGTGGACTTACTTCATATCTTCATGACCATATCTGATCGAAGCATATACGAGCACTAACGTGATCTTTGAGTCTTATCACAAAATGATAACCTTTAAAATTCTCCTAGTATTATAGGCCTGTATTCTGTAGGCCCGAGACCCATACGCTACACACACACACGCACACACACACACACACACACACACACACACACATATATATATATATATATATATATATATATATATATATATATATATATATATATATATATATATAAAATTGTAATTGCCTTAGGCCTTCGAGTAATGGATCTTCTTCAGCATCAAAATCAGTAGGTAGAACTAGCATAGCGTAATCAGTTCTTGGCGGAGGCAAGCTGAAAATCAAATTTCGTGATTACACCAGATAACATTAATTTTCACACGGAATTTATGAAAATTCACGTCAGGAAACATAAAAAGTCATACTCATGAAACCTGCCTTTGTGTCCGATTAACTCTCACGTTGCTAATGTCCACAGACGTGGACGTGCTCTAAATAAACATAAGGATACTAGATTCATACTGTTTTTAACCGATCTTTCATTCGAGTACCAGCACGCCCGCAGTTACCACGGGAGACCAAAGACCATAAAGCTGGCTCAGGTCAACAGTTTTCTTCGTAATGCGCTTAAAGCGTTCCAAGGAAAACTGTTAATTTATTCTGAACATGACACTGGACAAATTAAACCATAAGCCATCAAACACTGCCATTAATCGTGAACTGTCCACAGACACATGCTCTCTTTACTCTCTGGAGCCTCCGGTGATTAGCCTAATTTGTAATATAACCTTGGAAACACACCTTAGCCACGAGCTACAGAGCTTATCCTTTTAAAAAAATGTGCTGTGTATATTCACCTTGAAATTTTACTTTCATGTTCTATTTCAGACCAAATTGGTATCTTACGTCTGATTGTCACGTGATTTCCGGATTCTGCGTTAACTCTTTCCTGGCTACTACAAAACAATATAAACATCTTTTCTGGCACTGGGCGAATGCAATATTGACTACGGGCACGCGTTATCATGAAAGATTTTATACACAATGGTGGGCAGTTTAGAATTGGAAGAGTGTTGATGCAAATTCATCCCCCAAATTTCCAATTTATATCCTAAATAAATTAGTTATGTTTTGTCTATGACTGCTACGCTCTTGAGGAGCTCAGCGCACGTGAGAAAACGCGGCTTTTTTTCATTCCGAACTAGTAGGTGTTAGGGGGAACCGATATTCTCCGCAGACTCCCTGCATAACAGGGACTCCAGACATAAAAATGATTGCTAAATAAGATTGCTCTTTAGTGTAGAAACGGCCATGTTGCACTGGCTTGAAATGACACGCCAAAAAAATTTCAGAAACCGCGTTGGTGAGTTGCCAACGCTATGAAGCACTGGGAACGTACGGTAGATAGAGGCACTGAAGCATCTCTACGTCCAAGTACACCCATGTGGTTTTCATGGAAATGGCGCGTGCTGTGGACAGCACTCCAGAAACTAAGAATCAGAAAGGAGCTCATCTTGGTGTGTTATGGACATTTCGATATGATTACCTAAACTCGTATAATTGTACTACTATTTCTGGAAATGATCAGATACATATACCAAACTACCCCCCCCCCTGCCCCGCCGAATCGAACAAAAAAAAAGAAAGCTGAATTTTCTTAATTGGTTCAAGACGAAGGCGTCCAACAGGCACCCTATGGGGGTGAGCTGGTCTCACCGTCATAATTAACGGAATATTTCTGCTCTGTTATGTGTTCTGAACAAAACTTACAATTGCTAAAAGGAACAGGAACTTAGAAAAACGGATGGCCTGGCCGTCATTCAATCACCAATGTGTTCGTTTGCGAGAAGCCTATAACATCTTTGTGCTTAGCCGAATCTGAAAATGAAAACAAACATGTTAAACCTTGTTTTGCTTCCAAAACATGAAAACAGCAATAATAGATTGCATAATGTGTCACTTAAACAGGCGCAAGGAGTTAATTTAACTTGAGCTGCGTCGTTTTGATGGGGAATTGTAGCTCAGGTTTTCCTCTTCGAATAAAGAATGAGCCATGAACTTTCTTTGGCGTCGGTTGGACGCAAAAAGCGAATGACCTGGGGCATGTTCTCTTGATAGTCTGATGTACAATTCTCATTCAAATTGCTTTTTCGTTATTATTGAAATTAGTCAAAAGCACTGATGAAGACCAGTTTGACCATCATCCGTATTTTGCCGGTTTGCAGATAAACAAAACGTTTAATATGTCAAAGAAAAATTGGAACTCGCCATGTTCCATGTTAAGCTATTCATAAATGGATCCTGTTAAAGCGAAATGCTTTATGCATATATTTTTGATATTTCGAAAACAGTTCGTCAGATTCATTTCAGAACTGATAAGGGTGCGTTTTTTATAAACAGTTTTTCAATAAAGAACATTTCTGTGATTTTCTTGGGGGAGAGGTTTAAATAAAAATGAAATTTTCACTTACCTTTGGGGGAAAAATACCAGCCTCCACCAGTCTTTCCTACTGTCACACTGGCATTTCACGGCAACCTCCATACCTTCAAATTCTTGGCTCGCCGGTAACAGGAAAATTGTATTCGGAGAGTTAAAGAGTAAAAGCCATTGGTATCTTCATTAGCGCCCCTGTTTCGTAATATTTGTTTTTATTTCCTTACTGAAATCATTTTATGTCAAGTTATAGCTGAAAAAAAATTCATTCCTGTCTACAGGGAATAAATAGTTTATATATTCAAAATTACGTCTTCCGCGTAATTTGAATGTGCAAGAATGGGTGATACCTTGATCAGTATCACGATAATTGCATTTTGCGTTGCCACTGACATAAATGGCACCAAAATAAAATAAATATTATGATGGAATACATAAAGAGCACTCTCTTTAATTAAAAGCAGGAACATTCAGCATAGCTGTGTCAAACATGTTTGAGGTAAAGTGTTGTCATGCAGAAAAATGCGTACCACTTTTTGCTCTGTGTGCGGCCTTTTTAGATATGACATTGTACAACAGTCATATGATAACTAACTTTCTTTCATATTTCTGTGTCACCAAAGCTGGCAGGGTGCCATTGGTTGAGGTTTTGCACCCACTCTGGCCAGAGAAGAAATTGTGTGCACTGCCCTGCTCCATGATATATGAACACCTGATTGGCCACCTGGCGGCAATGGACGGCACAATATAGACAGTCTTCGCGGTGCAAGCTAGGTAAGTCACATGGTTGCATATGTTTTCATGAATTTCTTAGGCCTCATCTCCAACAACCTTGACATTGGTAAAATGAACAATTAGGTGTTCACCTTGGTAAACGAAACAGTTAGGTGTTGACGTGCGACCACAATACGGTTTTCATATCGCAAGGACTTTTACCAAACTATGTCATGTGCAATTTATTAATGTAAACCTGCACTCATAAATTTATCTGATATTTGATCGGCAGCGTGAATCTTTTTGCTTAACTACGCCACTCTTCTGGAATTTGCCATCGCACTATAGGAAATAGCAAGTCTCAGCACTATGGCCTCTGTATCATTATTTTCTAATCATGATCCGTTCCTTGGTATTTAACCTATACAGAAACCAGTCGAATTTTATTCTTCAACTGGTTGTTTTATTTATGATTAATTCCTAGGCTGTCACATAACTATCGAAGTCGTAGACTAGAAACCCAAGCAAAACCCTTTTTGTGGCTTTGTCAATGTATCCAAACGGTGATAAAATTGTGTACACTGGTGTTTTAATTGAAATAGGTGAGACCTTTTAGAGTAATGACATGTGTGCGAGTGCTCTTTCTTTTGCTTTAGAAATGAGAGTCCTCGCTGTAAATAGCGTCAATCAAAGCGAAGGAGTAGCCCATGTAGATCTCTATATAATACTATGAATTATGAGAAGTGAAAACGTTTGGTATTTTTATGTAGCATTTTAAGAACAAACTCTATCTAACTTATCAAGGTTCCAAAAACAATCAATTCCAGTGTATATTTTGTATTATAGTTAAAATGGTATCTTATAACAGTTAAATCTAACGTAACCTCATTCAATAACTGTTTAGTGATACATTGTAATGCGCCAATTCCTGATTTATAAAGTTTTAACATAAATCAGGAATCTAAAAGGATGAAATTTGTGAAAATCCTTTTTTGTTAAACTGTTTTTAACCATCGATTACTCCATCAGTACTTTCTGAAAGTAGTACACAAAATCTTCACCTTTCACATCTGTACCGAGTTTTTCTTTGAAAACATCGGTGTATTTTTTCTTCCATACCAGCACAGACCTATTGCCAGTGTTATCAATATTTTCAAGATTATCACTAAAATAGCCTTCCATTGAGATGTACGTGTGTAACTTATATTTGCGATTACTTTTCAATGTTTGACAACCAACCTTTGAATTTATTGACGTTATTTTGTTTTTGTTTTTTTCTTGCCCATTTGAACAGTACACATCAAAATGCTTACCAGTATCATCATAAGCTATTTTAATATTAACGTAAGGACACACGTCTTGTTTTCCTTTCTTCATTAACATCTTTAGTGATGTAGATTGAATGACATTTAGATTCCTGTGAATGCATGCTTGGAATGAGGGTCTAAAACTTTGGCAAATATATATTAGACAATCACAACTTTTTTGTGTTATTGAGGTAGAAGAAGAAGAAGAAGAAGAAGAAGAAGAAGAAGAAGAAGAAGAAGAAGAAGAAGAAGAAGAAGAAGAAAAAGGAGAAGAAGATGCAGTAGCAGAAGAAGGAGAAGGAGAACAGATGAGAGGAAGAAGAAAAAGGCAAAAGGAGCAGAAGAAGAAGAAGAAGAAGAAGAAGAAGAAGAAGAAGCAGCAGCAGCAGCAGCAGCAGCAGAAGAAGAAGAAGAAGAAGAAGAAGAAGAAGAAGAAGAAGAAGAAGAAGAAGAAGAAGAAGAAGAAGAAGAAGAAGAAGAAGAAGAAGAAGACCTAACCGGCGAGAGTACAAAAGAATTGAAAAGTTTAGTTTTCTCTTTTCCTGAGGATAATATATGGGCCCAAATTACAAATATAAAAAAAAATAGCATTTAGTTTGTAAATAAACGTTTGGAGTATTTTAACATAATATATGTATAGAATAATATTTGGAGAAAACTTTTAACATTTTAACATTCCTAGTCATGTCAAAGGAATGTCAGAAAATATACTTAATACCAGGAGTAAGCTCTAAAACACCATCTTAATAGCAGGTCGCGTAATTGTAATGCGTTAGTGTGACAGACAAAAAGTGATTGTTGTAAAAAACAGTTAAACAAAATCGGTTGGAATAAATATTTCATACTCAGTAGAGAAGACAAACACAGGCAATCAATATTGTATTCTGCGCATAAAAACATTTTTTGTTATTGTTTTGCATTAAAATATGGCAATTATATCCACTAAAACAACACCAATGAAATTACCCTGCCCCAAATCCCCACGGGTTTGTTGTTGTTGTTGTAGAAACACTTCATCAAAAGATGGCTTGAGATGCACATTTATATATTGTATGAAATCACGAAAAGCCCCTTGGCATTCATGACAAGGAGAATGTCGAAATTCGAATGATGAAAAAGAACCATTTCAACTGCATTATTGTGTGTTATAAAGCCATTTCGCATTCATAGCAGACAGGGTGTCGAAAGTCGAATGATTGAAAAACAACAACGGCAACTGTATAATAGTGTGCTATATACCTACACAACTCGGACGAAAGCCACCTGACGAAATCAGGGCGGATCTGTGCATGCAAAGAAGCCACTCTAGGCCAACTTGATGATTCGTACACAGCTTCAATAGTAAAATACACAGATTTGCATAATTTATGTATCTTACACAGTCTTCTCCCTTGGGCACCAGATTTGTTTCTTAAAAATTTTGAAATTATTGTTTATTCTGGCGTCCAAGTATGAAATGTTACACCTATTTCATAAATATATCATGGAAATAGTTGGGATTTTTATTTAGATAAATACACCGGTGATCGCCTGGAGTATCTCTATATCCCCAGGGGTGGTCCTTTAACTTTCATTGTCAACTCGCACACATGCCAATATGTTTTCAATTGAAGAAACGATGCCAGATTCGTATTCTTGGTCAACCGACCTTTCATTCAAGTACCAGCATGCCTACGGATATCTTTATATATACGTATATATATATATATATATATATATATATATATATGTATATATATATATGTATATATATATATATATGTATATATATATATACATATATGTATATGCATGTGTGTCATATAAATATACGTTCTTTCATATATATATATATATATATATATATATATATATATATATATATATATATATATATAATATGCCCAAAGAAAGTTCAGTTTAGTTTGACTACCTCATGACGGACAAGTACAGTTTAAGCAGTGCCAATGTAAATTATAATTTCATAAGAGAAGAGAGACGGAAGTACCAGTCCAGGTCGACAGCTCTGTTCGACACTCTTTGGATGTATTGCAGCACACGTCTGGAAAAGCAGGCGACTTAGTCAAAATTGGCCTTGAAAGGGTTAACGAGTACTCATATAAGGAGTGTACCTTTTTACTGAGTATCGCTTTACGATTATTGCAGACAAAAGCTCTTTGGTATTCGTGTATGTTTCTTGTGCCATCCTAGTTACTTTTTTGCTTTATTTGGGAAACATTAACAACACTGGCAGTGGAACTAATTATTTTCAGCCACTAATGTTATCTGATAACCTGTTTTGTCCTCCCCCCTCAACCGGAGAAGTGGACTCGCCCATATATAGGCAACAACAGTGTTAAATGGTCGTAGGACTATTACTATTGATCCTTGTGTGGTAGGAGAACTTTAACGCACGGAACAGGGATTAGTTGTCCATGGTTTTTCCACTGAGACTTAGGATAAGTATTTCTACCATCTCGCGTACTGAGTGAAAATCAACCGGAGAAGACACCACGAAAATAGAAGAAAAGAAGTTGCACTACTTCAGGCCGGTGAGTATTATTCCTAAGCTTTTTATGGTATAAAGTAAAGGTTATAAAACATTAAACGTTAGCAAAGCACCAGGAACTTGTGTCCACGTGAGACATTTACCTTGTAACGTTTATGGAACACACGCGCACGCGTAAACATAATAATAAAAAATAAACGTTAAAAAAGTGAAAGAATGGTCTTTGTTTTAGTCAAGAGAAGCAGAGTGGGATGTCTCCTGCAGCTTCCCGTGTCAATTTTATTCATTTGTAAGTCACGGTGTTTGGCACACCGAGGCGTGTATCCCTAACGACCGGGCATGACGAAATGAATACACATACAAGCTGGCTGGAATGTGGGTTTCCATACCAATTTACTCGTTCAAATAGTTCTTGTGTCCACGGAAGCGTAGTTTTTCTCCTTGGCTTATACATCTCTTGCCTGCCTGTCAAATTTATACCGCAACAGGCGAGGATACAAAACCGGGCACTTACTGACTTCTCTGCCGTAACAGAACTCTGTTGCCCGCTCCTGTTATTTTTTATGGCCAATTATCCGCAGAAAACTGAATAATGGGCAGATATTACCATGCGTGATGTGCCTTAGTCAATAAGCTTGATGATTCACACGTTGTTAGACCTCTCCCAGAGGGCGCCTTCCTGGCCCATGTTAGATTTATTTCGATCATGTTGATTACTGTATACACAGCTAAAAACTTCCAAATCGAGGACATCTGACAGAGAGGTAAAGCTTCAGATGTTGTCAGAAACACAATTTAAAATGAGGGAAAAAATAAAAGACTGCTTGTGTTTTATAGTGTAAGATACTAGCAGCCTTTTGTCGTCATTGACTACTCTTCACTTGAACTTTCTGGTCCCTCGATGTCAAATGTCAACTGGGTGTCTTCAATATCGCATAATATAGCAAATAAAAACCGCCCAATTGTGACTAATTATTGTGCTGGCTAGTTAACCTGTCAAGTTGGTCCCTTTTTGGAAGAATGCAGACCCTTCATATATGTCTCTAAAATATCTTTCAAAGATTTTAGTTCAAATTACAGGCCGGGCCAATCAACATCGGTCGCCAAAATGTCGAATTGGCAAAAACTGTGAACCGAGAAAACTTTTGTTGACTGCTTCATACAGGTAATCAGCTGCGTTGTTTGGACAAAACAAAAGATTGCACAGCTATAATATTTGGGAAATAACGGATTCCGTCCTGTTGTAACCTGTTTTTGAAAGAGATATCTCTATCACAGTGGTGAGTTATCGCGCAATGGTACAAGGTATCGCCGATACACAAGAGGCCACCCCAGTAGCTCGCAACTTCCAGGACCTGCTTGGTCATACACTTACAGGTATCTCACAAAAAGAGATATGCATATTAATTTCCCGCCACAACTGCATATCTGATTGCAGTCGCCAGTCAAGGTTCCCAAAAGAATGCAACTATACTGAACCCCAATGAAAAGTATCCACATGCCAATTTTGAAGTATTTTATTGTTTATACTTGAAACATTTCATACCTAGACGTGCTTAGAACTTAACAAAGCATTCACTTTTCTGGCGTAAAAATAATGTCACGCTCTACCGACATTAACGTCACTTACAGGCAAAAAATGTCATTAACTGCCCTAATTGAAAGTCACACAAATTTTTCTGTTCAATATGGGATGTGGCCACCTCGAGCATCAACACATGCTATACATCTGCGGCGCATACTGCTGACCAGGGTTTGAATTCTGTGTTGGGGAACATTATTCCATTCTTCCTGCAGAGCTTGGATCAGCTGGTTTCGGGTAGTAGGCCTAGGTGTCCTCCGTTGAATACCTTGGCCTAACTGATCCCACAAATGTTCAATAGGGCTCAGATCGGGTGAGAACGCTGGCCATTCCATGACATTGATGTTGTTCTCATTGAGAAAGTTCATTGTTAATCTTGCAGAGTGTGCACGTGCATTGTCCTGCTGAAAGATCACCAGATCTTGATGCTGCTCCATAAATGGGACCATGTGCGGCTCCAGCACCTCATCAATGTACCGCCTAGCATTGAGGATCCCTTGAATGACCACTAGGGGTGTCCGGTAGCGGTTGCTGATGCCTGCCCACACCATGACAGAGGGTCCACCCCATCGATCTGCCTGACGGACACAGGCATCTGCATATCTCTCCCCAGTCCGGCGCCACACACGTTCTCTGCCATCTGCTCTGCTGACACAAAAACGGGACTCGTCAGTAAAAAGGACGGTATTCCACTGCTGGCGAGTCCACCTGGAGTGTGCTCTACACCACTCCAGTCGTCTTTCTCTTCTGGGTTGGGTCAGCAGGTTACCCCTGTAAGGTCTTCTGGCTGTTAGGCCACTGCTCCTCAGTCGCCTCTCCACAGTAGAACTACTGACAGGACGGTGATTCACCCCTTGAGTCTCACGGGCTGTTTGGGCTGCTGTACGGAAACGGTCTCGCAGGTGCATCAGCCGGATGTGACGGTCTTGGCCAGGTGTTGTCACTCTTTCTCGGCCAGGCCTAGGCCGATCATCTACGGATCCAGTTTCTTGTTGCCGTTCAATTAGTCGTTGGATGGTGCGCCGAGTACACCCCATTCTTTGTGCGATTTGAGTGATTGGGACTCCACCCTCTGCAAGCCCCAAAGCATGGTGTCTTTGACCTTGGCTCAGACGCAGCATGATCGCCTCAACACACCTGAGACCACTGGCTTTTTTCTTGGCTGAACATCCCTTTTTAAAGCCACTGAAAACATCAGGTCATTTTAGCCATCCAATAGGAGTGGTGGTCAGAAGCCATATTCGGTGCACAAAAGTCACATGCATTATGTAACAACCCAGCAAAAGTTAAAAAGTTGTCCTGAATGACCCTGATGTAGGCTCCAAACCATGCATATATGCACACACAGTACTTAGTAACTTACAAAATTAATGTGTTAATTTTTTATGTGGATACTTTTCATTGGGGTTCAGTATATAATTTGCGCTTTCAAAAACGCAAAAGCTCGAGCGCATTGACCAGATCTTTACACAAAAAATAGACTAATAACACTTGTTCCACAACTGTTAAAAATTTGCTTTTATGCCCAAAGCGTAGGCCATCATACATGAATTCTTGATCTTGATCCGGTGATCTTCATGCCTGTGCAGATTCATCTGACGGCTATATATAAAACAGTTTATTTTTGTAATTTAGGTAAATGCAGATGACAAATCAACAACGCGAAAATTGACCAAAATATCAAAGCGAGTTTTCAGCAAACCAAACCCACCTAGCAATCAAAGTCGGCCCAATCCAGGGCCATCCTTGCCAACGTTGAGCCAATATTAGGCCAACCCTTATGACCAGCTGGCAAGCAACGTGATTTATTTTCCGTTTCAACTGAAAATGCTGATCCCAGTTTTATTTCACTCCATTGATTGATTCATGTTCTACCTTTTTCTTTTTTTGTTGACCACGGATCGGACGGGTCTCAAACAAGCAAGCTTTGACGCCTCTCACCTGGCCGAAAATAGGAAATGCGCATTTCAACTACATCAAATGCCAATTTTATTACATTACATACGTAGATGACATTCTGTTCCCCCTCAGCAGTATCCATGATCTTGCACTTGCGCAATTGGAAAGCGGAAGCGGCGCCATTTTAAATCGTCTTCCTGGTGATCTGGGTCGTGGCCGGATTTTCGCGCAAGCGTGTCCTCGAGCTTTGTAACTTTAGTTCATATTAAACCATTTTGACGTGAAGGGCACCCGGCCTTGGCTCATCAACCCACAACATGACACAGTCAATTGACGAGAACCTGAAGCACACACACAGTGAAGTTACCAACAATGCACTTGCATGAATACGAACTGTTAAAATTGGAGCCTACTCACCGGATTCAATATGCTCCACCTTCCAGTTGACCCCAGTGGAGCACGTGGTGATTCCAGTGGCAGCAATGATGGCGGCGGAAGGGAGAAGTCTGCCAGCACGTCCGCACTGACTTGAAGTTGTCCACTTCAAGCAGCATGCCTGCCAAACTGGTGTTATCCGTGGACAGGGGGAAAGCATTCACGTTGTGGCAATATAAATGGGAAGACTTTGTCCGACTCTCAAACTTGGAGGGCACGCCTCCAGGCAATGGCAGTTTTGAGAACATGTCTCAGTGACGAGACGCTCAATGTACTGATGAATCTCAATTTGCCAGACGGGAACAAACAATACCGCGGAGGTTATACATGTAAAAGCATTGCGTGTCCATGCGCACGGCCAGCTTAACGTAGTGATGGTGAAGCGGTATTTTAACTTGAGAAATCAACAAGAAGGTGAGGCCTTTGATGACTTTCATACGGATAAAAAAAAAAAAACCTGGCCAAAACCTGCGAGTTTTGGGACAAATGCCAACCCAGCCTTATGCGTGATCGTATCGTCGTCGGTCTGCTCGACGCTGGCACTGTAGAACAGTTGCTGGAAAACAATGTCTCTCCAGATAAAGCTGTTCGCATATGCCGCGCGGAAGAGGCGGCAATGAGGCACTGCAAGGAAATAAAAAGTGACATCGCATGTGCATCTACCAACGCCATATCACATTATAAAAATCGAAAACAAGGTTTAAGGCCTTATCCTCGATGGCTAGGCTCAAATATGAACTTGTTTCTGTTGTACCAGAGATCACGGAAAAAATGATGACTGCTCCGCTGCGGACAGTATATGCGCTGCATGCAGTAAGACAGGGCACTGGGCCAATTTTAAGAAATGCCAAGCAGGCAAGAGCAGACATGATCAATGAGGCAAAAAAAAAAGAAAAAAAGAGGACCTAAAGCAAATCTCGGGGTTGTGTTCTGGCACAGATTGGCCCCGAGGGTTGACATTTCCATGTGCGGGAAAATCGCTAGCGGCATGTGGAGTGGATACCCTACGCATCTTGGGGATCAACGTTGATAATTTACGTGTGCCTTTGACGAAACTGCGTGCTGCAGATAACCATAAGGTTATGCAATAGGGTGAATTTGATGCAAGTATTGTATGTGGCAATCGCACTGTCCCATGACGCAATACGCGTTGTATAAAGGACCGAAGGATTCTTTGTATCATGGTATGTCGCACGTGACCTGGAATTTTTGCCTCGGGACTACCCAGTTCAGCGACCAAGCATGGCAAACGTCTCACCTGTCAAGGAAGAGGGCCCATTGAGGATCCCTCCATGCCAGGAGGCTTGAACGACCAATACAGGGACAATCACATCTGAGGACTTAATTAAAGAGTTTCACCAATTGCTTGATGGATAAGTAAGGGCAATGCAACTAGAAGACGATGCAGTTCCATTCTTTTGTTAAAGCATCATCTGTAACCCAATTTGCCTACCGTGACAAGGTACAGAGGGAATTAGACAACATGGTGGCCAAGGGAATAATAACGGCGGTAACTGAGCCCACTGAATGGTGTGCACCAATTGTAAGAAATATTCGGAAGAAATACGTCTTTGCATAGACCTTTCAAAACTGAATAGGTTCGTGAATCGCAAGTGAAATTAGTCCCCCCCCCCCCCCCCCCCGCGCAAAGGTGCGGCTGACGCAGCGGCCTCGCAGACCTTACCACTTTGAACCCCCTTGCAGGGTACCATCAGTGCGCCGGCCCTAGCTGAGGAAAGCAGGCGAAAGTAGGCCTCTCACGAGTTTTTTATTGATTTATGTTCACGAGACCGCCATTAATTCGGCATCAGTTCCATATCAGAACATTATGATCGGCGTTAGGACGAAGCATTAAAGGACATCCCCCAAACGCGCAAAATTGTTAAAGATTGTCTGGCTTATGACGTAGACTTCGAGAGTCACGTGTCACATGTTCACCAAATCCTCAAGCGCTGCATTGAAAAGGGAATATCTCTTAGGCCTAGTTGCGATAAGTTTTATTTTGCTAAAAGAGAGATAGCATTTTCAGT
This sequence comes from Hermodice carunculata, assembly GCA_964020975.1. NCBI lineage: Eukaryota > Metazoa > Annelida > Polychaeta > Eunicida > Amphinomidae > Hermodice > Hermodice carunculata. The sequence continues at coordinate 494,505 of CAXHWN010001605.1, read as the reverse complement.
TATATTCTCTGTCCAGAGGGATATCACATTGATGCAAGTATCACTGATGCAATAACATGATTTCTGAAGCGACCAATATTACGGATCTGCGTGCCTGGTTTGGGCTCGCAAACCAACTCGGAATGTTTACAAACACGATTGGTGAGAACCTAGAGCCTCTCAGGCCTCTGTTGTGTCCCAAAAATGTATTTTGGTGGGATGAAGCTCATGATAGGGTATTCGAAGCTTCAAAACGGGTGTTACCTATGGCGCCCATCCTCTCGTATTATGATTCGGGCAAGTCTACTGCGCTACATGGTGACGCTGATCGCTTTAAAGACATAAGTTTTGTCTTCCGCCAGTGTCAAGCCTCCGGTACATGGAGGATGGTCTAGGCTGGATCACAGTGTCTTATCGACATCGAATCTCGGTACGCGGTGATATAAGTGGTGCTTTTAGGTATTGTTTGGGTCATTAAGAAGTGTCGCATCATCTTGGATAGACTAACAAATTTTGAGATCGTGACCGACACACGGCCTCTTATCACAATTCTCAATAAGTACCAACTTGATGAAATTGAAAGCCCACCTTACAGAAATTGCGTATGCAACTGCTTGGCTACATGGACACTGCCACATGGTGGCATGGCAAGGACCACCTTGCACCCGAAGCCTTATCCAGGGCACCAGTAAGTGATACGCAGCCTGAAGACGAGATAGAGGAACAAAACGTTGAGCTTCACTCACCTGGCAACATGGCATCAAACCGTGCAGAGGCAGACAGTGACATGCGTTTCGCCGAGTTACGGCAAATATCCAAATAAGATGAGGCCTATCAGGAGCTTATTGAAACTGTCGGTAATGGTTTTCTCTACAAGAAAAACAAGTTACCTCTCTCCATCCGCTCATATTGGCCGGTACGCGACCTTGCCTTGGATAGTGGCTTCAGTGTATGCGGATATTACTCAGTCATACCAAAATCGATGCTTTGACAAATTTTGAAAACTTTACATGATAGCCATCAAAGTATGGGTAGAACAAAGAAGGGAGCTAGATTAGCTGTACTCTGGCCCGGTATTGATGCGGATATTGAGTGCATGTTCGCACACGCCAGTTATGCAGCAAGGCGTTAGGGTGGTTTTCAACCGCATCCGATCCGTCCAATCCGATGCGGTGCGAATAATGGTTGTGTTTGCGTTAATAATGAAACAGCAAAAAACTAACCATCAAAACTCGTTGCGTTTTTGTCTCCCTTTCTGCTTGCGTTTTCGGATGCGATGGCATCCGTTTGTTTGATTTTCAACGCTTAGGATCCAAATTCGCATTAGTCGTCGTAATAACCATAGAATGTTACATATTCTGTATTATTTTAATTAATCAAGAGCCAAAGAAAGAGCATTGTCACTTATATTGTCTAATATTTACAGAATTAAACCTGAATCGCTGCCAAAAAGGGATAGGAAAATACGATGAATATCAGATCCAGTGAGTTTCACTTTTTTTTTTTCAAAATCGCGTGCGAACGCGAACAGCGAAGCACAACCATTTTTGCCGCAACGGATCGGATAGGACGGATCGCATGCAGTGGAAAACCACCCTTATTACCGTCTCATGCGAACGAGCCGCTGAAATTACATACGGATCCCACTCGTGTGTTTGAACACATGTCTACAGACTTTCCATATGTACGTATATGTATGCATATCCAACACGGCATAAATGGAAACAACAATATCTACATAGTTATTCCATGTGTCCATATACATGAGCGTTTACAGATGCATATCGGTGTCCGACTTCAGTAATCGCTACATGCAGCGATTTAAAGTACATTTGAACTGCAGCGATTCAATTAAATGACATCATTAGATGGTGAATCACTAGTATTTCCTGATAATTGGGTCTATAACGGTATATTTACACGGCTGTTGGACGTATTGATGAAGATCGAGGCTAATTGAAATGTTGCTATTCTCCGAAATAATGTGAAAATAGTTGTCACATCATAGGAAGAACTGTGTTGTCAAATAAAGATATTAGCATAGCATGAAAGTTATTTATGTTATACTTACCTTGAGACTAGAGCAAATCTTTCCCTAAGACTTAAGAACTCTCTGCTCATACAGTGTTCCGCAAGATCTCCCTCGATCAGAAACAGTACTTGTGCAAATTGTTCTCTAGTCAATCGAAAATATTTTTGAAGCTTCTTCCCATCTGATGGTAACTCTGTGCCCAGATTATGGTATGCTCCTTGCTGATATCGTCTTTGGTTAATGATTTGTACCCACCACCTGTGTCGACGCTTTCTGTGTTTCTTGCGTTCTAATGATATTTGGTGTGTTGTCAGAATTATTATGAGTATTTCATGTCGTTGCTATATATACTTTTGAAGCGTTGGCCAATTTGGAACCATCTTTACTCTCCAAATACTCATCCAGAAAGGCTATACAAGGGAAGTTATTACGTATGGAATCCAAATTAACGCATGTTCGTATGTCGCATACGCATTCGTCTGTCGGATACCGATACGCATACGTACATATGGAATCCTTGCTTTATTCAGTTACGGAGGTCGAAACTTCCTAATAGTAATGGACTTACAGTCTGGGTGGCCCACCACGTTCAATCTTGGACGTAATACTGCTTGCAAAGATGTGACTTGTGCGCTCCGTGAAGTGTTTCAAAACACGGCAGTTCCCACTATTCTGCATTCGGGCGGGGGCCCACAAAATATCCCATGCTTGCAGGCAGCTCCTAGAGCAATGAGGGGTCAATCATGTCGTCTCATCCACTCATTACCCTCAATCAAGCAGTTGTGCTGAAGCAAGTGTTAAAGCTCTTGGTCATATGGCTGGTAGGAATTAGCCAATCATAAGGCTCAAAAAGTGTTGATTATATCCCATAACCATTGATTATGAAGAAGAATGTATAATGAAACTTGATAATGCATCTTTTTTGGGCTGACCTTCACCCTCAATAATCGCAAAAAGGGCCCGCAAAAAGAGTGAATTAAGTAAAACCTATAACTCACTCTTTCCGAATTAACCCTTTCAATGTCTAACAATAAAATTTGAAATGATTTACCTGAATTTCCATGATAAAAACTTTCCATTCAAGTACCAGCACGCATTATACCATCAGCCACAAAACTTCTCCGGGTCAGTAGTCTTGATGCAGTAGCATATCATGAACGCAAAGCAAACTTTGACTGTGAAATTGCAAAAACACTACAAATAAAAACCAACATACCTTTCAGTACTGCCGGTGCCGTCATTTCTTTGGAAAAATAATTGCTGAGTTGCAATATTATCAAGTTCAATTAGAGGCACGTCATCTTCCATTTTGTGGCAGCTAGCAGATTCACGAACTACCTGAGCGTCTGAGCGAAATCACGAATGAAGTGACTCAGAAGTGAAATGACACTGTCACACGTGTGTGTAAGAATTTGATTACGTAACTGACAGATAATATGCTTTCAATCGTGAAATCACTGATCCGACCGAAACAAAAAAATGACCATTCCTACCAGCCAATGACAAATGTGTGATAACATGAAAGGAGACGATTATGGCTATTACAACTGTCTCGTGGCTTCGCCACTCGACAGTTATAAGCCATAATCGTCTCCTTTTATGTTATAACTTTCACGAAAACAGCAGTACAGCAATGCAGGGATAAATGCTTCTGCACTGTTGACACAGATAAAGGGACAAAAGGACTTCTTCAGTAGCGGAACACACCTCGAGCGGATGGCTTGTCCCCAACACAAGTGTTGTTTTGGACACCCTTACCGTGACACTTTACTAGTGCACACACATGCATTCTCTAAAGAATGGCAGGTATCCATTAAAAAGGCCGATATGAAGGCCGCGGATATTAAGCAGAAACCGAAGAAACAGTACAATTCCTCAGCTCGTTCGTTGCTGGAATTGCAACTCGGTAAAAAAGTGGCCGTGCAAGACCACGTTACGGAAAAATGGGACAAATATGGTACCATAGTTTCCGTTGGCGACAATAGAGACTCTCTTGTGAAGCTTGCTAGCGGACAGGTATGGCGACTTAATCGCCGTTTCATTCGGGAACGATACCCAATTAGTCCACCGCCAGTTGCAGTACATCAACGGGACACGGTTCAAGCTCAACCGGAAGCAGCGCAGTCTTCGCCTCCCCTCTAGACACATGTCGGCTGGAAAAGCCAACGCGACCCCCAGCCGCCTCGGCACCTCATTGAGGACATTTAAAATAGTGAACTTTCTGTCAAATCACCTGGACAAGCATTAGGAAAAAGCGGAAGGGAGGTATATGGTGAAGCTCAATGTAAGGTGTGCTCCGGCCCAGACTTGTGATCCGGTCACATCTTTATATGTGTACCGTTTGACGTCAGTCTCAGTCCAGGGTCCCGAGAAAATGAAATTATGATGTAGTGTTGTAACTTGAGTTCCCATTAAACTATTTAGACGTAAAGGGCACCCGGCCTCGGCTCATCAATCCACAACTGTCTACATAATGAAATGCATTTTACCAGGATGGTCCTGTAACCTATCTTAGGGATTACACGATTAATTAAAGTTCTTCATTCAACAGTCTTGCAATTCTAACTTAACATTTGAAAACGAACTTTGAACTTATGTAATACGCAGATTTTAAAATATAAGCCGTAACTTTGAATAGATATTTGTGCAGAGACAGAAAGGATAATATAACAAAATCACTGCACATTTTCCAGTCTTCAAAATTTGCAAACTCGTGGGAAAGTAATGTTCTATTCGGAAGACACAAAATGATTTTATTTATTGATACGCCAAGGTGCGTTATTTTCTGAAGTAAAAAAAGTACAGGGCTGCAGAGATCAGCTTCTGACATTATCGTTTCTTGAAAATCAAACTAATAATAATATATTGTAAAATATGTATTTGAAAGTACTCAATTCCGAAAATTTGTTACGTTTTGTCGTGCATATTGATTTCTTGAATTGGCCATAACGCATGCAGAGTATTAATTGAAATCTTAATTTGTCAAGTTCATGTTTTTTCATTTCGTGTTTTGTACTCTTCACAAACGTCGAGAAAATAAGATACGACCCTGAGTCATTTATGTTACAGTATATCAATTTACAGAAAAGAAAGATAATCCGTTGTACCTTGCGAATTCGAGGTCAGATTGACTACGTTTTTTTCTGAATTTGTCAGTTGCTAAGTCATACACATGGGGTGGAAAAATGAATACCCAGCAAATATGAAGCAATTGTTGCTGAAAACCCTGCATCACTATCACAATAAACAATGCATGTTTAGTCATAGTTCTTGTTATATGAGGACTGCTATGTTTTCCTTTTGTTGCTATTAAAACAAGTATATAAAAAGCAATAGTTAATTAGAGAACAAAAGAGAGTAGGTCATTAATTGTCGACAAGACGACCTGTGGGACCATGTAGTCATGTAATTATTGCGCGGCGTTCTTTGAACATTTATGTGAAATAAACTGTCGACATGCCGCAGTTCCATTTTTTTCTATTAATCAGCAGAAATAATGGATATTTGTACGTAACAGTGGTCTTGTTCGAAGAAAATGCCTCAGATATATTATATTTCTAACTAAGTGGATTTTGTTCCATAATTACCTGCAGTAATTACAACATAAAAGAAATTAACCAAGTCGAGTCCTGTGGACGTCTGAGTCTTGTAATTGCCCAAAGGGGTGTGGTCATATGCACAAATCTAGAGATAAGCTGTCTTTTTCTTTTTTTACTCTTTTTGTCCATATTCTCTCTGCAGTAATGTTTTGTCAGAAGTATTTTACATTTTTCAGTAGTTTCTTTCCTGGGGTAAAATATTTCCTTCTGTTTTGGACTTGCATAAAAACAAAGCAGACAGAACGCTTACAGTATTTCTGCCTTTGGTCCATTCCCTATACAAACACACGCAAAAAAGCCATTAAACTCTAACCCTGAAATAACATTGTAACAATTCACACAGCTGCTTAGTGCATCACCTGTCCAGCACGTAACCTTGATTCCGTCAGTCGACTACATTAAGCGCAGTAATTCGTCAATTAATTACTATATCATACCGGTAAGTCTATAGATTATTCCAGGTTCCTTCCGACATTAACCTGCCGACAAATGAGTATCTCGTGCGGTTTCCTTATATCACAGGAAATTGTTTGAAGTCTAAGAAAGATAGCAATGAACTCTGTGTTAAAAACAAAGCCAAGACTCTATAACAAGAAGTATCTTGCTGCGTGGTTTGAATCACTTAACTTTTTTGTGCAGATCTGTCTGTCTGTCTGTCTGTCTGTCTGTCTGTCTGTTTGTCTGTCTGTCTGTCTGTCTGTCTCTCTCTCTCTCTCCCCCTCTCTCTCTATATATAAAACCAACCAGAGATGGGTGCATAATATGGAGGGGGTAAAGGGGGGGAGGGGTTCAGTACGCTGGTAGAGGTAATTATTTCTCTCGAGTGCGCAATACGGAAAATAAAAATCTTTCAAAATTTTGGATAATACGAAGTACGTAAAATAAAAGGGCTTCCAGTACGCCAGTACGGTACATAAAAAGCCCCAGTACGCCAGTACGGGACACCCCTTATCCACCCTCTAATATTAGTTTAACACGTAGGAGTTGTATTTGAGCACTGCGATGTGTAACCTGGCATACGACCAGCGCATTGCCACCTGATAGACTAATCGTCCAATTCGAATCTAATTTTGCAGGACAATGGAAATCACTGGTGAACTTACTCTCGGCAGGAACTAGTATCAGAGTAGACGAAACAAACACATAATTATCACGTGATTGTGTCTGTATACAATGTTTATTATTGCTTGGACCAACTGATGTCATAATGGAAGGGAACGCAGTGAAATGAGAAAATGTGGCGAGATTACCAAAGGCATACATGATGTTAAATCGGCACATCTATGTTTTAATTTATGTTTACTAAGACTACCAACACAGAAAAAGAGCACCCACACTCAATATAGAAGAAAAAAAGGGGACACAATAATGATACTTCCACGGGAAAATGCCGCATTTAGAGAACTATTAAAATTTGAGTGTGCCATACTGCTAACTGTTATATTGATTTATCACGTGATAAACATGTTACCTCTTTTCACATTTATCAGCGTTCACGCAATTGAACGAAAATGCTATCAATGCAAAGTATCAAACACATTATCCGACGTAGCTCACCATAAACCATTTAATGTAAATAAATATATCATAGTCAATCAAGAAACACTGAATTTATCAATGATATACATCACGCAGGCCAAGCCAAGGATTTAAACAAAAATGGTGTTGTCCCGAGAGTTCACCAGAATATTTTGTCCAAGATCGAATTTGACAAGCTGTGAATGCATATCTGTTTCAATCTTTAATCAAATCCAGCATCTTTCTAATTTTTCAGACATGGTGGCACGTGACTATCACGAGACGGGTCATGCTGTAGATGATATTTAACATGCTCAAAGTAAATGCTCATGATACTATATTTGGATGGCCAGCCTGTAACTTTTAATGATCAGACTTACGCTTTATACATACAGTGAAACCTCCCTATACCGAACACCCATGGGACCGAACAAAAGTGTTCGGTATAGGGAGGTGTTCGGTTTAGGGAGGTTTCCACATTGTGGCCTCATGTCTTACCAACCGTACTATACAGATACCAGCTGAGATCATTATGGTGGGAGATACTCAAGTTAACTACATGTACATCATTAAATAAATGAACAACAAAGAAGTAATTTTTGATTGTTGTATGATTTGGGAAAGATGTACTGACTATGATAGAGCAAAGTTCAGATGTATACATGCACATGTATATATAATTATTAAAGAACATTATAACATATAATGTCTGTTCATATTGAAATAACATGCTTAGGACCTTGCACCTATTTTAGCAGAGCTGTTGCTCATTTCAGTCTACTGGTACTCCTTGAAATTAAATCCCCTGGCTTTGGTGAGACAACATAATGACTTAATTTGTAAGTTATTGTTCCTTAGAATGATTAAAAGAAAACACCCCAAAAATGGTCCAATTATCCCTGAGAGGATAGGAGCAAGTTGCTAAGCGACACTGACACTTTCACCCTCCACCCTGTTTCCATCTATAGAAGTGACAACGGTGTTCAACAGCTTGTCTGTGGATTGTTTCTATTGCTGCTGGTATAAGCAATAATTAAGCCTGTCTCTGAAGTTAACCTGGCTAGTTTCAGCCTTATCAGTAACTATTCCCCGCAAATACACAAAAATATGCTGAATGTGTGTTCAGTATAGGTTTTTTTGGGGGAAAATGTTCATTTGAGGCGTTCATGTTCACTATAGAGAGGTGTTCAGTATAGGGAGGTCTGCTTATAATAGAAGCATATGGGAAAAAATTGGGACCGAGAAAAAGTGTTCGGTATAAGGGGGTGTTCGGTATAATAGAGGTGTTCGGTAAGGGAGGTTTTACTGTATAGTTTAGCCATTGAGTCATATGCAGTGGCTTGATGCAATTCAAGCATTTTGATTGCTTGTCCTCCACAGATATAAATATAGAATATATGAATTACGACAATTTAATTCTCAAAGTAACTTATTAGACAAGGAACTACAGAGATAAGCAGGCCTTCTGTTTTCATAACCCTTTTTTCAACCTATAGCTAAATCAGTCAGCAGAAGCTGCAGCAACCAGTGGAGAAGAAAGTGTCATAGTTAGAGGAGATAGATGAATTATGGAGAATCACAATGCTCGAGTCATTGATTGATATATACACCACCGACCCACGGATCTGCCTGATGAAATATTACTTTTCAAGTAGCTTAACTATCGCCACATATATATCATGAAAATTTTATTTTAGGGGATACATCCAATTTAGAAACGAGAAAAGAAGATTTGCTTAACAGCAAATATGTCTGGGTGCCTTCAAAATGAGAAAAGTTTGAAATGCTACACTTTGCCATTGTTCAACATAATCTTAATTTTGTGCATTATGCTGATTTGCAGAAATTAGAATGCTATAACTTTGGTTCTTGGTTCATCGGATGTGCTCATGTCACAAACCTATAAAGTAAAGTTTGAACGACACCACAATCTGCAATAGTTTTGAAGCTATTCACAGACTTTAATTTTGTGCATTTCGATGAATTAAAATCCCGCAACGTTGGGTTATGGTTCATTGGATGCGGCTTTGTCACATACCTACAAATTTAGGTCGGAATGGCACCTCTATATGTAATAGTTTTGAAGTTATTCAAGACTTAAATTTCTTGTATTCATCTTATTTGCATAAATTAAAATTGTACAATGTTGGATCATGCTTCATTGGGTGCAGCTGTGTCACAAAACCCAAAATTGAAGTTGGAATGGCACCTCTATCTATAATAGTTTTGAAGCTATTCAAGATTAAAAAAAATTGCATATCCACCTAATTTGCATACATTAAAAATCCTATAACTTTGGTTCATGGTTCATAGGATGAGGCTTTGCCACAACCTGATAAATTGAAGTTGGAATTTCATTTCTATCTATAATACTTTTGGAGATATTCAAATTTTAAATTTTTCAATGCCCCTTATTAGCATAAGTTGAAATTCTACATTCATTTACTGTCCATTATATTGGCAGGTGTCACAAATGTACATGTGCCCATTAAAATTTTGTGTCAATCTGCAGTAGTTGGAAGATATGGAGCCTTACAATTTTAGAAAGGCCCAAATTTGCATAATTTTAAACATGTCAATTAGATAGTCAACTCCCTTACTAGCTCTGTTACCATGCCAAGTTTAAAGATTGTAGCTTGCACGGTGTCTGAGAAAAGCTCTGGGCAATTATGTGGTGGAAATAAGAAGAAGAAAGAAGAAAGAAAGAATGTAGGAAAACAAATTATAAAACAGTATGTCTTAAATCGCATCCACTTTTTTGGGTGTTTGTATAGATGCACTGTATCTGAATTGGGTCTTAAACTAGGAATTGCTAGTCTCAGATTGGTGCAAGGTCAGACGCCTAGCAACATTTTGGGCATGTTGGTTAAAGTGGAACTACAGGGTAGGGGTATGGTGAAAGATGCAGTGTGGCTTCGACCAAAATGCCCTCTTTAACTGGAAGGAATAGTAACAAATGAAATCCAAGAAGGAGCTTCATTTATCTGTGCACAACCACTAGTAAAAAGTCAAGGGGGGGGGGGGGGGCTGCCTATCCATCTCCAGGCTCACTGGGAGGTACATCAGCTGTGACAGAGCTCTATTTTTAGATGTTGCCAATTTGTATGTATGCGTAAAAGTTGCGTAACTTCTGTATGCACGCTGGGAGGTTGTGCCTGCATAACATACACCAAAGAGGCTTGCACACAAGCTTGGCTAGGCTGTGTATGGTATACAGCTAGGATTACACAGAGGTTTATGTAGTAAAATTGAAATTAAGATGAGTTAGAGTACTTTGAGGCAATTTGACAAAGTATTTTGAGTCATGTAAGAGATAATTAAGTTGGATGCATTGAAGTAAGACTTGGAGCTTGTAACAATGGGGCTGCTTTGTGTTAAGTGTGGCTTTCCAACATTGTTCCCGAAAACCAGTTGATGTTGCCAACTGGTTGTATCTGTCATACACTGTAGTACTGAAGTACCCATTGTACACTTTCATAACATTGTCGTACCGATCATACACTGTAGTACTGAAGCACCCATTGTGCACTGTCCTAATATTGTCGTTCCGATCATACACCTAGTACTGAAGTGCCCATTGTACACTGTCGTAACATTGTCGTACAGATAGTACTTGAAGTACCCATTGTACATTGTCGTACCGATAATACACTGTAGTACTGAAATACCAATTGTACATTGTCATACAATAAGCTTTGAAGACACACACACACACACACACACACACACACTGATTTGCTCTGAGACAAATCATCTTTTCTATTTCATTTCTCTTCCAAATGCATGAATGCTAAATCTAAACTTGAACCCCTCTTCAAATTGGCAACTAACTGTTACAAAAGCAACGCACCGTCACGAGGAAAGCTGTTGACGTTTACGGAGTCTGCAGGCATGCGGGCAATACAGGCGGGGGTCTTTTATGAGGATCTTTTATCTGGAATCATTTTGATAATTCAGATGAGCCTGAATTCAGTAGTAATAAAATAGAAGGACAAGCGCTAACACAAAAAGTGCCATTCCGACAAACAAACTGTTGGCTAAAAGCTGGGATCTGCCGACTGATGTCTCTTTAATTCTGTACATGTATCTATTTTTAATGACAATGAACAATTATGGTAATGAGTTACGAAAAAGAACTATAAAGATTTCAGCGGTAAAATGACCACTTCAGAGGGATATGTGTCGGAAGGTTTGAATAAAAATGGCCAATTAAGCCAATCAATTGTGCGGGAGTGGCAGTTAGATTTATCGTGCTGAAATAACTACTTTGAAAGACAAGGGCTTGTCAATGCTGTGGACTTCCCCGTACAAGACAGCAGAGTATTAGGTGTAAGATCGATATTCTTCGGTGTAGTGAATGGAAGCTTGTTGCAAAGATAGGGAGTAACAAACATAAAAATAAATTGCCATCTCCAGAGAGAGAGAGAGAGAGAGAGAGAGAGAGAGAGAGAGAGAGAGAGAGAGAGAGAGAGAGAGAGAGAGAGAGAGAGAGAGAAGAAAAATAATTAAACGGACAGCCAATCTAACACTCGTAGGCCTATTCAACTGCTTGCCACGATTTTTATTTTACAGTCCTCTCATCTCATGGCTTTTGCATGCCTTTTTGAAAGACAGAGGAAGATGTTACAATTACAGTTAAATTTTGTCAACAGCTATCGTTTAAATTACAGACATCTTTACCATGGAAGTTGAAGGGCGTGTAATGAGGTCAAGCAGATGAATGTTAAATGCGCTAGGAGAAGGATACGTCTTTCACATATGGTGGGTCCATTTTTCAATCTTACAAGATATATAGGCCAAATTGTAAATGTTTCAAAACTTTACCGCGACAATTAAATTATGAAAAAAATTGTGGATTGCTTAGGATCGCATAAGAAGTCTCATTGAATTACGGTGAGAGCTATCAGACACGCGCAAAAAGGGCGCTGTAAGGCGCATGAATAGCGCCCATTTGCGCTTTGAGCGCACAAAAGAATAAAGCTATGCTCAAAGGATCATCTGTTAGCTTCCTCTTGTAGCTTTTTTCACAATATGTCTGAAAAACTGACAGCTAAAAAAAAGGAGGAAGCAGACGACATTAAGCCCTGTCCACCACTGTCGATCGGTTTCCGCGGGAAAATGATGTAGTTTGCGCTGGATCTCTGGCTGGGGCAGCTGTATATTCATATATCTACTCCTGGGTGTCACTACGCTGTGCAAGATGTATTGCAAATTTCGTGTAATGGACGTCAAAGAATCTAACATCTGTGACGAATTATATTTCCTGTGTGCACAGTGCACAGTCACACTTCGCCTTATACATCACATGGTTATTGTTCGATTTCCCGCCACATTTAATCTCCTTGGGAATAGCTGAACGTGCCGCAGGTGTTCCTTGGACGAAAACACGTGGTATTGTTTCAAACCTGCCTTGCTGTGAATGATGACGGTACGGGCCGTATACATCTGTATTTTCATCTGATCTCTGGTATGTTCATGAGCCCACAGATGAAGTCTTCCGGACCTTTTTTTTCTATATTTTTGTGTGTGTGTTAGAATAAATGATAAGTTGTCTGGTTTCATGTACATTTGGACGATAATGTTGCACTGACAGCTGCCTAATAAGCAGAGCAAGCTGCATTTTGGCGCAATGGAGGAGTATACACGAAGCGGCAAAACATGGCCTGCTCAACCGGCAATACATGAGGGGGCTCAGACATAGTTTAATCTATTTCTCTTATCCCCCTGCAACAAAATGCATGCAACTTGTTGCCAAACTCCTGACTCTCAGTACGCGAATCGTCCAGGTGCGTTTTTTTTCTTTCTTTTCCAAACAAGAGTGGTCGCAAGCGTTGTTATTCAGTGTATCGAGTACCTACACCCGAGCTGAAGCTCAGAGGCAACTCGGTGACAGCAGTTACTCGATATCTACTTAGCCCATTGCATATTGTGCTGTTCACAAGACATTTATTGTCATGACCAGTCTCGGTAAAATAAAGTGGGACCCCGCCTGGAATCAAAGTTATGCAAGGAAAATGTTATGCCTTAGTGTCGTTTAAGATATCAGTGTTGCCAGTAATGCAATCATAAGTAATCAATGAACCAATGAATCATTAAATAAAAAAATAAGTATATAAGCAAATAAATAAATAAATAAATAAATAAATAAATAAATAAATAAATAAATAGATTAAATAAATAAATAAATAAACAAATAAATAAATAAATAAATAAATAAATAAATAAATAAATAAATAAATAAATAAACAAGCAGACATGGATAGACAAGCAGACAGGTCGATCCGACAGGCAGACAGACAGGCAGAAAGGCAGATAGATAGATAGATAGATAGATAGATAGATAGACAGACAGACAGACAGACAGACAGACAGACAGACAGACAGACAGACAGACAGACAGACAGACAGACAGACAGACAGATAGATAGATAGATAGATAGATAGATAGATAGATAGATAGATAGATAGATAGATAGATAGATAGATAGATAGATAGATAGATTTCCCATTTCAGCTAGGCGACTGGTGCCAAAGGTTGCAGGTTCGACTGCCGCTCGTTCGAAACATGAAATATATATTTTCGGCATTTGCTGAATGCTGGTGGATTTAAGTCTCCGATTATGGAAATAAATGCCGACTCAGCACTTATACTATATAACCGTGTTGATATGGCACTCGCACATAACTACCTCCATTTGACCATTCGTTTTTAAGAATGGGATTTGGTCGAGTGGATATGTGCGTTTCCCATTTCAGCTAGGCGACTGGTGCCAAAGGTTGCAGGTTCGACTCCCGGTCGTTCCGAATATAAAATCGATGTAATTTCAAAAGCGATCCAGTGTGAACGCTCTGCAGTATTACTTCTTACGCACGCATTTTTGCCTGCCTGGTTCCTGCATGTTTCAGAATTGGATGGGCCGATATCGCTGTCCTGTTCACGGAAGCTGTTTTAATTTTTAAAGTGTACGTATGACCCCGCTTCAGTTTCAATACCTGATCGACTTACACTTTGCCACTGCAGGGTACAAGAAACCAGTTTCTCGTTGAGCAGTGGCGTTGCTTCAAAGTTTTCAACAACTAAGTTAAAACACATTTGATTCGCCTAGTTTCCCCGGCACGCTCTCGTTACTCTTTTCCTTGCTACCTTTTTGCATGGCACATGATCAGTTGCGAGTGCACACAATGCACTCAGTGATTCATGCAATATTTTGCCCACGTTTGGCAACGTTTTTTGGCCTCTTCCTTGAATAATAAAATTTGTTGGCTCCTTGGTGAGCATCTCTACGAATTTGGCCCTGAGATTGGCGACGCTTTTGATCGTATCTCTAACGATTTTTCAGTTAAAGCTTGGCACTTTAGGAGGCAGTCAATCAGTGACCCCCAGTCTGACCCAACTGTAAAGTTCATGGCAGGAATCATTTTTTATTTTTGTACGTTGTAAATAGCAGCTGTAATTAGACATGTATGTAGACATGTTTTTATGTATATTGAATGCGGACGCAAGCAGTGACGCTCCACGTGACACTTGTTTGTGAAAGGGTGTTTTTTTAACTTCTCAATATGCGTTTTATGCAAACTGTGAAAATTCTGTGTTTCAGACGCACAACGAGTTCTACCCTGCTCGTTGGTGCCGCGGTGTAAAGGGGTAGATTCTTAAATAAATAAATAAATTTCAATGAAAGGGTGGGTGCAGTGGGCCAATCAAATGTACCAACAACGTCATGTGACCAGCCTTGTGTCCTGCAATACATTCACGTGTCTCGTGTTAGTATTGAACCGATGTTTGATGGGGGCACACACCGTTTTCAAGGTAAACCTGGTGGATTGGCAATCCAGCACGGGGTAGTTGAATTTGTCGACATTTAGAGATATATTTTTATTTTTAATTTGGCATTATATCAGATGAAGTCTGTATCACAAATGTGTTAATACACGACTGAACTTGAGAGATAGAATTGCATCGGCACATAGAAACCATTGGGCCCTAACGGTCCGTAATTTTCGATCTGCTGGAATAATCTTCTCTGTCAAGCTTCGCCTTATTTTAATCCCTACCGAAGAACCCGCATGCGTTTAAGCTCAAACGCCAGCCATCTTTAACAATGATTTTTCTCAGGAACCAATAACTTAATGTGCACTTTTACACACATTACCAAGCACAACAGTGATGGTTGTGTCACCATCTCTGCCATTGTGAATGAACACGGAAAAAGTCGAGTTTAAAGACCCAGTTACTCCCATATTATGTGGCTCATATTGCTTGCTTAATGAGCCGAATATGACGTATTCATATTAACCTGTGATATCTGCGGACCCGCTCGGCCATAAAAGGATGCTTCAAATAAAATATTAGGAAAACTAATTAAATATTGAAAATTTTCTTTGAATTTGTCATCAGCTGAACAGAACCTTAATTTAATTGCAAAGTTTTATAACAGTGTTATATTAATATAATAATAGTGATGAAATTGTTTTTAGAATAATCTTCAGCAAAACAAATATTATAGTTCCAGAGAGACAGCATATTTCTCCATTCATTTATAACGATTATTACGGGTTATCTCTGTTAGCTGTGGTTCCGCTTCGGCTCGAATCATTCAACAAACAAGCGCCCTATGTAAGGGCAAATTCCTGTCCCAGATATGACAAAAATATTTTGCTCTTGCCAAATTATCAACTTGGAAATAATACCTTTCAAGAAAGTCATGGTCGTGGTTTTTAAGCATGAACTGAGTGTCGCTATACGATGCAGTCGTTACATGTTTGGAATTAATACACTTTATACCCATTCTGGCAAATATTAGAAAAAGCCTTTGGTTTTCTAACAAAATGCCCGTATTATGGCAGCTTAATGTCACCATTGTCTGGTGACAGCACTACAGGTTTTGATGGGAAAATGATATTAACGTCCCATATTCCTCTCAGAGCAAAGGTAGTGTGAGCATATGTGATTTTCACGTAAAAAAAAAATCCAGTCTAGTTGGCACATAATTGTCGGATCCCTGATTGCACAGATGATAAAATTGGTACAGCTCAATGTTTATGTAGATTACAGTATCGTTTCTTCTTGCATGGGCACGTGAAACAGGTTGGCATGTATAAAACATGGCGTGTCGCAAACCAGGCAGCAGAAACAAGATCCAATCTGAAGCATGGCACGGAACACTGTGAGCGATTGTCTGAATCACACCCGAATAGCGCATGCGCAAATGTGTGCGTGCCTTGGTTGCGTGCATCTCGTTCAAGTTCAATTGATCAATTGAGAAACTTTTGAAATTGTTTTGGAAGGTCAATGGGATCCTCTCCTCATGCAATTGTGTGAGAGTCAGAATTTTGATTAAGCATCTGAGCTTAATATAAATAGCAGGGGCAGGTAGTTACTGTCTGTGTATAGAACTAGATGTGACATTAATTGAATACAGGACGGAATCAAAACAGCTTTGTGCAATCATGATTCTTTGGAGTTTATAGAGTAATCATATCAAAATTCTCATCAAAGTTGCAAAGAAATATATATTACATGCTCATAATGTTTGTGCAGACACACAAGAGAATAATCACAATTCCACACGTCTTGAAAATCAACAGTTCCACCCAAATTGTTGTAACTCTTAAAGCACCAGAAGGAAAAGATGCATCGTCAACCCCTCATCGAGTCCGGGAACATGGGGGTGGGGGGTGAAGAGAGGAGTAAGAGGTTGTCCGTAATCCGTAATCCGTATTCATCATTATTCTTTTTCGTACCCCAGGTACCGTGAAGAGAGAGAAAAATGTATTGTCCGTATAGCAAATCCCATGAGCCGCACTTTGCATACTTTATTTTTTTGTAACACTCCGGTCATGTATAATATCCATAGAAGTTCAGTAAGATAAAAATTGTTGAAAAAAATTCTTATATCTTGAAGTCTTCACTGAAGCTTTTATTTTGCAGTACCAGTTTGCCATGACTCTGTAACCTGCCCTCCTCCATACTGAGCACATTTTGTCATTCATACGCGCAAACTCAGTCACAAAATGGGAATGATGGGTATTTCGTTGATTTTGCTTGTCATTGGATAAAGAAAACTCTAAGGATCATTAACACGTGTGAATGTAATCGTACTCAAACAAACAAACAAACAAACAAACAAACAAACAAACAAGCAAGCAAGCAAACAAACAAACAAACAAACAAACAAACAAACAAACAAACTAACTAACTAACTAACTAACTAACTAACTAACTAACTAACTAACTAACTAACTAACTAACTAACTAACTAACTAACTAGCCAGCCAGCCAGCCAGCCAGCCAGCCAGCCAGCCAGCCAGCCAGCCAGCCAGCGCTGCCGGCCGGCCAACCAACCAACCAACCAACCAACCAACCGACCAACCAACGAGCGAGACAAACAACGAATGAACGGACGAACAATTATCAAAAGAAGTAACATTGTGTTTGACTGCAATTAGGAATCGTTTTCGTAAATACTGTAATGCAATTTCTAGAAACTGTGAAATGAATTGTTTTTGGAGTATTAGCAATTCTTCCGAGTTTGTATCTAAAATCAAAGATGTAAAAGCAAAAAATATCAAACGTTTTGATTTTTCTACACTGTACACAAATCTACCCATAGATGAAGTCGAAAGTTCACTTTCAGAATTGATAAGCGAAATGTTTAAACATATTGGTAAACCATACATAAATATTAATTCATATACAAAGAAAGCGTATCGGTCACACAATAAACTTTCAAAGAGTAACGTTAAATCTTACACGGTTGAAACTTCGAAAGATGCTATAAAATTTCTTTTGGATAATACTTTTGTTCAATGTGGTCCATTGGTTTTTCAACAAATAAAATGCATTCCAATGGGTAGTAACTGCTTCACTTTTGCTGGCAGCTTTATATTTAACATAGCTTGAATTTAAGTACATATAAGGATAAATTGATAAAAAAAAAGGATTTTCAAATGGCTACAAAATTATCAAACAGCGCAAGATATATTGATGACATTGCTTGTATAAAAGTACACAATTTCAGTGATATTGCTAAAGAAATTTACCCAAAATATATCCCCTTGCAGGGTAACAATTCAGATGGTTTCAGAGATGTGTTTCTGGACTTAATTATTGAGGTCACTAATGACAGGTTTTGTATTAAAGTCTATCACAAAACACATGAGTTTAACTTTGAATTAGTTAAATATTCTTTCTCGGACAGCAGTATTTCGGAAACTATTGGATATACATGTAATACGTTTTTGTCACAGATTTTGAGATTTGGTCGTATTTGTTGTAAATTTTAGGACTTTGCATCTAGAACCAAATTTATTTACAATAAACTTGAGTCAAGAGGGTTCTAATTTGTACTTTTGATCAAATATTTCTATAAATTTTGCTGTATATATCCGGAGATAGTTAAAAAGTTTTGCTTCAATAATTTTAGAGATATTAGATTTGCCTGTTTTGCTACTTAATTTTATCTTTTGTCATCATTCTGTTTTAATGGTCACCTTTGAGACATTTTAGGCCAGCTTGTTTTCTGTTAGGTTAAACCTCCAGGGGTAGCCTACGACAGTTACAAGCTTGCCTAATTGTACTTGATATCTGATTAAGAAATATTATATTTTCATTGCATTCTCTTGACTTAAATACAAATGACTTTCATTCTCTTCTGACTTGCCTAATAAATTTTGCTGTTAATATCCAAAGATTATTAGAACATTTGGCTACAATAATTTGACAGTTTTTAGACTTCTCTGTTTTCCTACTTGACTTTATCTTATGGCATCATTCTGTTTTAATATTCACTTTCAGACATTTTAGGCTTATATTTTTTTGTCAAGTTAAAGCCCCCTGGGGCTATCGGGAGCAAGCAGCGGCCTACGACGGTTACATGTTTGCCTAATTGCACTTAAAATCGTGATAAGAAAAATTGTTTTGCTAGCATGTTTTGGGCATGAATGCTAATGACTTTCATTCCTTCCTGACATGCCTAAATGCACATTTACTCAATATTAAAAAATTCTCAAAATTGACATTATTTTCTGAAACGTCACAAACCTGACACATTACTTTGAGACCATGACTCAGGGTTGACAGTGCAACAGAGCTTAATTGTTTGTAGACTTTCAGAGTGAGGAGTAGGTGTCATCATGGAGTTTGTTTTACATTTCTGGTGCAGGATGTCCATCGTTGCAGTCCTTGTTAGGATTTTCCTTAGTTTGTACAGGTGGTCTAGCTGCAACTGTTTATTTTCATAATCACTGGGACTGAATATAATGCCCCAGTTTGTTTCCATTTCAGTTATACACTGGCGGGTGGTTTAACTAGAATAAGCTATCCAGCTAGAAAAGGTACATATTGGTTCAGGGGTAAGTCAAGTTGTTCTAATCTGAACCTGTACTATACAAACTTAGTATTTTTGGTTTGTTTGACAAGTATTCTTTTTTCATAATGAAGGTCTGCATTTATATGCAAAACTTCAATTCAGCTAATTCATCATTTGCCACGTTCATATTTTTTTATTATTGTGTGGGTTGTCTTTGCTGAATATTTAGCTTAGACAAGGAACCGCTACTCAGAGAGACATGTACGGGTAATAGGCTTCGAAACATGCTCTGTGTAGTTACCCGCTGAAGACCCTTTAATTTATTTGGAAGACCCTTTAATTTATTTGGGCTAATACAGCCTTTGTCAAAATTTTAAAGAGGAACGTATGCAATATGGCCAATAGTACTCCCATATGTATATAGGTTAGACAGGGACAGATTAGGTTATGGACAGTGAAGAGTTCGGACTGCGCAAAAGGGTAATGGAGTCGTTTAGATCTTGTCGTGAAAAAATGGGGTTTGATTTACAGTCACGACCAAGGCACAGTTCCTGGAAAATTGTGCAGTAGATAAGTTTCCCACAGTACTAACAGATGCTGAGTTTACACTCTTGTAGATGCGCTTCTAACAAAAATCCAACCTTAAACTCTCTGCATATTTTATTTGTTTATTTTATATTTTGAAGAAAACAAATTCATGGAACTGCTAGTGACTGATCTACTTTCGTCTAGACCAAGTTGCCCACATATATTAACATTATTATTCTTTCTATTTACAACCCCATGGAAAAACTTCATGGATCTTTTGTGTAATTGAATATCGATGGATACGTCCTCACAAATCAAGGGCAGTAATACATTATGACACCTGTATGGAAGTCGCCAAATAAATCAAATTGCTTTTCTCTAGACAGTATAAAAAAGTTCGTTTTGGTTTAAGAAATTCTCAATTTGGAAAACATATAGAGGCATGCAGTGTGTTTTGAACAGTAAATACCTGGTGTCTGGAAAGACTTTTTACCAAACTGAGCCATCAAAATGTTAACCTGTGTTTGAAAATGTTGGATGCAATTGTCAATACTGTATGTATATGAATAAAATGACCAAAACAACAAGTCCTCCGTCTTATCTCTATTGTGAGTCTTGAAGGATTTAGTACTAACAAAGTAGAATTAATTACTGCTTTTGGCTCCTCTTTTTCAGCAGTCAGTTCTCCGCACCAGTAACTTTAAGGTACATGCCCTAAATTTGAGAGGGACGTCTGTACGACTGTGGGAAATAGATATTAAATATTTGGAAATAGAGTAATTCATATTTGAGCAGCACGATTCCGTTTCTGCAAAGACTTGACATCCAACAACACGGTCGTGGTATAAGTAAGAGAGCGTCCAATACCTACTATTGGTCCTTGTTTCACTTAAGCTTTTAACAGTGTGTTATGAAATATACAATTGCTCAGTCATTTTTGTTCCATGCATGTTACATTTTGTGGCACAGTAATTATTGTTATAGTAACCTCAAGATGTATTTAGTTAGTTTCATTTAACGTGATTTTAATGGCTTGTAAAATACACCCATGCCCCCCCCCCCCCCCCACCATGATCACAAACTGCTTTTCCGACTCGACTCCATGGACTCAAAGAACGATAGAGCTTTGTTCTAATCAATTTATTTTTGTCGCCTCTACAAGGGAACCTGCAAGCGGGAACACCTTCTTTTGTATATTTCAATCTTTCTTTCTGTTTTTGTTTGTTTGTTTTTGGTTAGGGGTACACGGTCATGATAACATTATATCCCGATTTTGCCCTATCTTTTTTCAATATTCTGTAATCGGATACCCGATTTTTTTTCAAATACCCGGTTATCAAATGCCAGGAGTTTCAGTGCCGTTCAACCGATAATGCACCAGACCTACACCGTGCTCCTCGAGGTCGTATATGTTCTTCATGGATGTATAACATACTGTTCTCAATTTTTAGAAATCTCATTATTTTACCAATAAAAGCGAATTCCAGATCAGTTAAATTGTTCCAATTTCAGATTACTTTTTTTTAAGATATTAGATTCCAGGATCAGTTTGCTAAGTTCGGAATATATGGCTATTATTGTTGACCAGGTTCAACGACTTTCCTGGTTCGTTAATTTACAAAGTAGCTCTAGACGGGCTTAAATTACTCTTAAAAGCAGATACACGTAGGGCAAGGTTAATAAGTGGCCCTTGAATGCACATTAGAGATACTACCAACGAGTCCCCGCCGGGATGGATATTTTATTGTGCATGTTAGGGCCTCGCCAAGAGCAAAACAAACTTTAACTAAATGCATTGTCCCCAGCGGAGAATTCATCGCCCATGTTGGATCTGTTAATGTTTGCACAATAATGTTGAAAAAGATTTACGACAAATGCCAAATAATTACTGCTCATTCTAAAATAATGTTCTACATGGACTTCGACCGGCTAACTTGGTTCCTCTTTTATTGCAAACACGCTGTATTTACTTATGTGTGATTTTTTTTTTCATCCAATGGAATAATTTTTAACTCTGCCCTGGTTAGCATAGGACGTCATGGTCTCCTGGTAAGCAGTGATTTTTTCTGATTTGGCCTGGAAGCAAAGGAAGTTCGCTTTTGGAGGCAAATGACTTAAGTCAGCACATTTCCATGGTATGGAGTTTTTGATCTGAGCTTACTGTCATGATAGGTCTGGTTTATAATTTTCAGGAAGAATGTTTTTATTAATGAGAAATTTAAGTGACATCGCTGGAGCAGACAATTTATATCCAGGATCTTTCGTGTCCTTGAGCGGTACATGATCACTCTTTGTAGAATACTGTAGGGTTTATCTCTCGCGGCAAAAAAAAAACAAAAACAAAAACAAAAACCAAACCCCCCCCAAAAAAACAAAAAATAAAACAAAAACAAAAAAAAAACAAACGAAAAAACAAAAAACAAAAAAAAAACAAAACAAAAAAAAAAAAACAAAAAAAAAAAACAAAAAAAACAAAAACAAAAACAAAACAAAAAAAAACCAAAAAAAAAACCAAAAACAAAAAAAAAAAAAACCAAAAAAAAAAAAAAAAAAAAAACCAAAAAAAAAAAAACCCCCCCCCCCCAAAAAAAAAAAAAGACCCGAAGCTTCTGCAACAATATACTGTATCATGGGTCATTGTGTTCAACTTCAAATTTTCTTTTGTTTATGGCGAAGTCGAGATAAACAATATTCGTATTTATCAATTACAGAGCCGAAATTATGGAACAGTATTGACTGCGAAAAAAAAAATCCGAATCAACAGCTCTTTGAAGCCAGCATCGAAGGTTTGTGGTATCTACCGAGAAGACTGGTTCTTGACATGCGCCTGTTTGCGTAAGCCACCATCGAAGGTTTGTGCGATCTACCGAGAAGACTGGTTCTTGACATGCGCCTGTTTGCGTCTTTAGGCGCCTGTTTAGCGGCAGAGTTGTCCCATAATCGCCTACATGATAGAGCCCCTGCTCCTCTTCTTGCATTTGCAGTTCTTTTGCAGGAACTAGCAAGTGTCATTTTTTTCATAAGAGGTCCCGCATGCTAATACATCACAAATGAAACCCAGATCAACTAAGAGCCCCTCGCAATGCACGTGAAAATTAGGATTGAGCCATTTGACTCGACTTTCAACCCAATTTCAGCTCCTGTCGAAACCTGCAGCCCCCACCATGCTAGCTTAATGGGTGCAATGTATACATCAAATACTGCTAGTGATATTTTTGTGGTAGCAACGCATTCGTTTAAAGGAGGCTCACAACATTGTAAGTACAGACACTGCCTATCATTTCAGCGGAAGCAGAAACACGCTTTCCCCAAGCTCAAGCCAACCAAAAAACCTTTAATCACTTCAGAGAAGGACAGCCATTTACCCCTTTCCTTGATCAAAACTATCTTGTAAGCAAGATCTCTATGTCGTTATCATTACATCCAATTCGTAATAACAAGTGAAACAAACGAAAGGTGGTCATCAGTGAACGGAATGTACACTTTGCAAAAATTATAAAATATAAAATTTTGCTCATGTGACGTCTTATTAGCGTCTGCAATTTCATGTGATCTGTAATGGAAGACTTCAATATGTGAACGAATTTTCGATTGTTTCGGCCAGTTAATTGTACTCATTCCATTCCGTGGGATGTGGGCTCAGTGTTTTAGTTTTTATTCTATGTGTGTTGCGAATGGGAATGGAATCTTTAATTATGAGGGCAGGTAGGCTTCGTGGATTACATGGAGCACAGACCTAACCAGAGCTGAATAAATTAAAAATGTGGGCCTTGGAGAGCGAACACTGAGCACCAAAACATGGCTACTCGCAGCACAGTAATCTCAGCACGCGAATGAGCTTTCTCTGCATCGTTACACTCCGAGTCGAAAATAAAAACTTAGGATCTCATGGGGGATGACTGCCCTGAAATAGAACAGGGTGGTCCTAGCAAGATGATTGCTTTGAGACGCGGGCTTCTTGGAGATAGAGTTAAAATATGGTAAAAATGGGGCTCATTGGCGCGTTATCGACGCATCTAACCACCGTCTCACGGCTTTCTTCCTTGAGCCTTTGACGTATGTCAAAGGAAAACAATCAGTGCGAAGAAGACTGGGATTTTTTCATGAAAATAACCTACAAATGTACCATAAAGGGGACATTTAGTTCTGGTTATCAAAGAAACTTTTGTGAATGAATAGATAAAGGTCACGTCCTGTTTTCAATAACCGGCGACTTACATCCTGCCTGTGGTCAGCTGCACCTAGATATCAACTTGACTTATTCGAGTCGCTGGTACTTGAAATAAATGGATGATAGAGTATATGCATATGCAATACAGCGGGTTGAACAAACACTGTATCCTAACCTCTGTCATTACGAGAGGAACGAAACTGCACATACGATTGTTAATTTGTGCAGTACTTGCCCAATTTCAAGCATTTGTCTCGCAGCTACTAATTTTTCACACGAATGAATTTGAAAAGAATGTATTCAGTCGTCTCAAGCTTCATTTAATCACTAATATTCGCTAAGAATAGCTAGAATGTATCTTTATGTAGAATTAATTAAACGTTTCGGAGTATGTCTGATTTCAATGTTAAGCAAGATTGTGTGTCAGCTGTGCTTCTGTTTCTGTAAAATACGAATCAACTAATTGCACATGGAGTTATTTGGACAGTTTACCAATCAGTGTTTTTGTTCCACTGAAGAGGGCTTTTTATCGAAGAGTGTGCCAGAAACAAAAATATTGCTAGCTGATTATAGAAGACGCAATCTTTACCACCTGCTGCTGTATAGACAATGACGATATAAATCAGCCCGCTGTTAAAACATGAACCAGCAAGTGTACTTGGATACAAAAATTCTCTATCTACTTTGGTCAACCTATCTATCAATGGACTTAATATGAGGTGCCCATACACTAAACTTGAACAGATGAGAACCTTGGCGGGGCGCAGCCTCGTGCGTCATAGGTCGCAACTAAAAGAGAGACAAGTAATTTGTCACAGTCTACCTCTATGCGATTATTGTTTTCCAAAACAAGTTTCATGGTTTGTGTTTATTGTAACAATTAATTTAACTAAAACATATACGAACATTTTTCACGTGAATGCTGTTGGGGCTCTTTTTGTCTTACTGACTTCTTACAAATAAATGTAGTGTGTTCACCTTTTTCGTCGATTTTGATATTTTGGAAAAAATGAATGGAAGTCTCTATGAAAATATGACAGATGGCGCTATACTCCATGGCAGGGGTCAGGCCCGGAAGTCCCAGAAGTAGCCATGGCGCCCCGAGGAAGGGTGTTGATGAGGTCTAATTGTGATAGATTGAGTGTAGATAAATGTTGTGTAAACAGTTGAAAACAGCGATTCTACGATTTATAATTTTTTATTTCCTTTAGTTCGTGACATGTAATTCTGGTCAGGAACCTTTGATTACCCATCTAAAATGACTCCAGTCCCTAATAAATAGCATTGACTCTTCACCTAGGGTTTCAGACATACAGAGATACAGACCTTGATGTGTTGGCTGTTGTGTGCATGAGCTAATTAGTCCATTAAGACTGGCTACACCCAGCGGGACGGACGCTGGGGGCCTTGTTCTTGTCCCAGAGAGAAAGTAATCTTCCTTCATGCCACGGTTCTGCGGACGCCTGAGCATATCTATCACACCATTTACATAAATGTTATTACAATAAAACAAAATTTGGACGTCTGTTGGGAATAACCATCAGGCATCCAGATGAGCTCCTTTCTGGATCTTAGATTGCACCACGTCTGTGTACATCGTGCTGTTTATTTGTAATAGAGTGCAGTCAGTTCTATAGGTATTCCATATGATTCAATGATATTCTTATTGTTTCAACTTTGGTATCGCATTGCCCGTACAAAAAATCTAGAGGCGAACAAGAATGCATAAATGGGTTGATATTACAGTGAACATTTCATCAATAAGCTTATGTTTGAGACCTGGCCATATGGTAAGCTCATGCATTGTCACTAAAAGTTTTTCCGCCCATTTGACTTCAAGCATCCAAAGTCCCATGACTCACTCTATCGTAAGAAAATATATTCACTGACATGTCGCAGGCAGTGTTCTTAGATTGCAAAAGCCTTATGTCTATCTCTCTGTGTTTCAGTTGCATCTAGGCTGCTAACGATCCTACCACTTTGTGTTATTTTGTGTGGCTGATTTGCTGAATTTATATGTTTGTCACTGAACTTTATCACGAGTTTTAGAGGGTTAATTTCTAATATACCCCAAGATTAATATTGTGCTGCCCCAATAGTTCATTCTGCCAAAGACTAGACAATCTAGGTAAGACTGATGGGACACTGTCCATTTTTTGGTGACAGTAATGATGCAAAGCAGGCGCTATTGCCGTCAACTAGTAAGAAAGGACTAATGAAATGTGAGGAGCTAAGGGAGGTATCATTGTAGTCAACGTTGGGGCAATTGGCGTTGCCGATCTCTGAGAGATGATACTCACGATACATGCAAACAAGCAATCACAGTCGTTAACAGAGGGGGGAAAGGGAGTTTTCCATACTGGCGTGCAGGGCATTTTTACTTACCGCACCTGTGTCCTGGAGGCCGCCTTACTTTCCGTTCTAAGGGAGTTTTCTGCACTTGCGTACTAAGCATTTTCATCTGCCGCACTTGCTTAATGGAAGCCCCTTATTTTCCGTACTAAATATACATATTATTTTTATTTTTTTTAAAAGCCGAACATTATGCTAAGCCAAAATTTTTACCTTTACAAATGTATTAGGACCTCCCTTATCATCACTTAACATGTCAATTTTCCATCCTGGCTACCCAATCCATGCAGCCGTGGTGAACAAAGAAAATTTATCCCGTACGAAGTTTAATATTATTGTGTAAATCATCAAAAATGATCCAATGTAGATGTATCAAGATTTGTCGTAGTGAAATGCGTCATCAAATTACAAAAGACAGCAGTCGGAACTGGAAAAGAATGATGGTAGTGAAACGTGCTCATAGTACGTGTTTGCTATGTGATAAATGAGGCTCATCGTTTCAAGGAAAAAATAACTTTATTTTTACAACTTTGTTCCCCAGTAACCTACATGCAAGTTCAGGCAAACGGTTATCGGTAAACATTGCAAATAGCCAAATGTACATGTTTTCTCGGTTCGGCTACGGAAATTCAGAAATGGCATTTTTTTCAAGGAATCCTTTTTAGATTTACAAACTTGGCTCAAGATTTCTAAGTCCAGATAAGTGCCTTTTAAATGACTTATCGTAGAGAAAAGATGTACATTTAAGGAAAAAATATTATGTTGCTGACCAAACTAAGTTAAGACTAGCATAAAGGGGAATAGGAAGAGCACATTAGGAAATATACTACGACAATATGGTACCCTTGTCATTCATCGGCTTTCATTTTACTACATTTCATCGAGGTATCCTAAAATTTAGAGTAAAGGGTAAAAATAAGTAGTATGGTTAAAACGCTCTGTTCCTAGCTAGAGACTGTGATGTGTTCACTAGCGTTGCATAATACAGCAGCTTATAGGAGCCTGCCTGATTAAATTATATGCATATCTGCGTTGATCAATATATTTCATTTTGCAGTTTTTATCATTTTCCTTATATACATTTGAAAGCATATATCACATTAGTTAGATAAAACTGAATCTAATGATGACACTCTTATCAAAATTCTTCACCCCCAAAATTATTGGGTTTAAAGAACATATACTGATGCCATATCTTTTTTAATATATCATTCTATGCACTTGACAGTGTAGATTTATTGACTTCCGTAAAATAGGTTTTTTCTTGTTTTTGACATCGGGAACTTCTGATCGCTTGTATTACATTCTTAACCAGAGATATCTGAGCTGGGCTTCATCATGCACTGCGAAAGGAGTAGTGCATCGACTTACAGGAAAAAAATGGAGTCCCGAGACCCGCAAATAAATAATGTTTAATACCAGGGACCCGGGTACCGGTGTACCTGCGGTAAAAACCCACACTGAAATGACACGCAGAAACATATTTCAACTTGCTTTGATTCAGGTACAGTAGCTTAGTTCCATCATTGGACAAGTTGCCTATTTCTGAGAGAAAAAAAAAGAGAAGCAAAAAAAAAAAAAAAAAGGAACATTAAAGTGAAAAAGGCAGATATACACATAGATCTATAATTTGTTTATTTATATCGAGAGTAGTCGGGTATTAAAAATTAGATTCGGGACCGGACGTTTGGTATCTTGACGGGGGGGGGGGGGGTCCCGGGTCCCGGGTTCCGAGTCAATGCACTGGAAAGGCGTATATGCCGACACCCTCAGCACCCAATTCTTCCGCCTCGTCACGTTAACAGTTTTTCTTTTCGGGTAAGGTATACTGAGGTAACAACTTTTTTTTGAAGATATTGGTTTGGCACAAAGTGATCAAGTGTGCAAGGTACAGTTATTGACCGGCACAATGCCATCTTGGAAGGACCCATCTACAACTTTATAATGAAATAACTTTTATAAATGATAAACGTCAAAGCATTCTAACTTTGTCATCCGCGTGCCTGAAGTAGGTGGTACTCAGTATCACAGCCGACGGTCGTCGTCATCATCATCATCATCATCATCATCATCATCATCATCATCATCATCATCATCGTCATCGTCATCGTCATCGTCATCGTCATCGTCATCGTCATCGTCATCGTCGTCGTCGTCGTCGTCGTCATCATCATCATCATCATCATCATCATCATCATCATCATCATCATCATCATCAATAACTTGTGCACACCCCAGACCACCATTTTGCGTGAGAAACAAATGAACCAAAGTTCACCAGCATGTGTGATACAGACATGCTGTTGGCTTCCCTTTAGATATTAAAACAAGATTGTGCATTTGTAAACAATTCTTAACTCCCCTGCGATATTGATCAACGCAGGTATGCATGTATGGATCCTGACATCAACGATGAACAGTTGAACTCCTGGAGCATATAATGAGCATAATCCAAGAGAAAAATCATTAATTGCACACCGAAGGTGTTAGAACAGACATGAGACCTTTCTATAAGAAAATGACGCGCCTTATCAGATTGATTTGCGTCAGTTAATTCTCGGGATTAGAACGACCTCATTTATACCCTAGCTAGGTTTTAGAACACTCGTGACAAGACTTGTACACTCTTTTAGCAAGCTGAAACCACCCTGAATGCATTGGGCATTAACAGTTTTGAATGTGACACGACGTTGGTCTCATATGATTTATTGTGAGGCAATTTTCTATAAATTATTGGAAAAGTGGTGCTGCCCTATTTATCAGTAAAGGTCATCCAAGCTTTTGACATATAAGCAAAGACTCTTGGACGCTTGTTTTGGAAGCCCCTGTTTAAGTCACCTTTCTGTCAGGCGACATTGAAAATTAGCACTCGCTCCCAACAGTTTTCTGCGGGACAATGTTTCATTTATAACGCACCAGTGTTCGACTGCTCACAATGAAACATATCGCTTTAGTGATCTCTTTGTCCCTTGATACCGGATTTTCTTCGGGGAGCAAATAATCAAGTTCAGAGGACAGCGGGATTGGCGGACTACAGAGGGAATAGCGGATGTAAAGCCCCAAAGATAACATAGCTTGCTGACGCTCTGGGCATAGAGGTGCTGCACCTTGTCCTTGATTAGTCACTAGATCAATACGGTTTATCAGTGAGAAGCCATCGGGCTCCCGTTCATCGCCAAATCGCAGAGTGCCTCCCCGCTCGTGTTCAGTCCATTATTCTAAGCATCTTCTAAGGAAAAACACCTGGAAAAGAGCGTTTGAAATTCCAAATGTATACTGCGCGCAAAAGATTGATTAAACTATGGTCTGGTAGCGATAGATCTTTAAAAAGTACAAAAATACCTTTTGGCGTTTCCTTGATCTCGTTATGAGAGTTGTTTTTTTTTTTCATCATTCTGACAGCGCATGTGAAATTGCTGTTTGGTACCGAGTGACACATTTCGGAGAGCCTTGGACATAGAAATTTGTTAATATTCGGTCCTATGTTCACTGAGACACACCAACGTAGGCATGATAGATAGATGTTTAGAAGTTTGAGATGTACTGTTATGCGAGCACACGTAACAAAACTTCCTTCTCGTTTTTCTCGTCTTCAAATTACTCTCTTGTTCTTTTTATCTTCTCCGTGTTCTTCTCCTCCTTCTCCTTTTTCTTATTCCGCTCCTCCTTCTTCTTCGTAAGGATTAAGCATAGGGTCAGGTACGCAAAAAGTATTAATCTTTACCGATTTGCAAGTATTGCGACGTTTTTCTTACATGGTACCTTTTGTATAGAACTTGTGTAAAACGTTTCAACTGGTTAAGTACTTACTGCACATGTCAATCGCGCTGCCGTACATGTCATTTCGTATTTAAAATGTATAGACCTTGTTGCTAGCCTTGATTGACTTTTTGAAGTCACAAAGACACTAAAATGAAAGCTTTTATTTTCTGTATGATAATTGAAAACCGCAACTTATGAAATGTAAAGACGTAAAATGGTGTCTTCAATATAACTGGAAGGGTGTTCAGCTTACCCCCGCGTGCTCTTAGCACCTAGAGCGCCCAGTAAAAACTGTTGGTCATGGAAATGTCATCTTCATAGGCCTCTCATGAACCTTTGATTTAAAATATTAGAATAAATCACGAACTAAATGCCATGACGGCGCGCAAAAGAAAGCCATGGGCTATTGGCACGTTATCCTGGCAGGCATTCCGTGACAGTTTTACTTAAAATATTTGGCGAAAGCGTGAAGTAAAAAAAAAAGTGTGCGAGGCAGTGACATTTTCAAACCACAGACCGTTGTGGACTCGCTGGACCGGGGAAAGTGTTCAAAAGCAGAGGTTTAGTAGTGATTTTATATAGTGGTGACTATAATCCAGTTATAACGATTTGACAAAAATTGATAAGGCCAACTTAGAAATTGCGTATCTACATGGTTTGTGACCACGGAGCGGACAGGTCTCGAACCAGCAATCTTCGGCACCAATCTCTTAGCTAAAAAGGGGAAACGCACTTACCAACTGCACCAAATGATAAACATCATGAAAGTAGAAATTACCTGGCCACTTTCAGATGAGGGTATCTCTTTATTTCTGTAATTCTTGTCATACAATATCATGAAAGCAGCTGTGCAGCCGTGTAGTATTACTAGTGTTGTTGTGATTTGTCAGCAAGAAAACTGTAATTTCGGTCCTGGGCGTAACATTGAATACAGGAATCTATGAAGGAACGCATAGCTCTCTTTCGTAAAATCGCAGAGAAGCCATATTACCCAGCATACAACACGGGAGTCTAGGCTGACAAATATGTTGTAAAAAGCGAGAGTCCTATTACTTTTAATGGAGGACACAGACAAAAAACTAGATATGTAAAAAAATAAGGTGATTTTGCCATTAGAAAACAGGAGATCTCCCGACAAATCAAGAAACTTCGCACCTATGAAATCGCCTTCCTTGCAGGACGGCCTATTTAGTATTGCTAGGAGAATGACAGCACATGTACCTCCATGAAGTTGTATTTGCAAGAAGTGTTTCTGCTATCCCCAACACCGAGCCCGTGGTTACCATGGCTGCAATCCTAAGTCCAGCGAAGCCACACACAGCCATAAACAACCGCGCTCAATCAATGCAAAGCACACCCCGGCCAACACCACATAATTAAATTATGCTTAATTAATTAGTAATCATGTGGAGAGCTTTCTTTTAGGATATATGGATGACCTGGTTACCGTGGTTTTACGAAAACGTTTAAAACGTTAGAGCAAGGTTAATGGAAAATAAAGGGAAATTGCATCAAATACCTACTTTAATATAGCTTTTTCGAGAAACATATATGAATTGTGGGCTTAACCCTCATGAATCAAGTTATCACACTCACACACATAGGCATGTGTTGTGACGGCAATTTACTGGCAATGGAAGCTGACGCAGCATTTAGTCAACATAAACTACAGCGGATCTGCTTTGGGTCAACGTTTCTGACGCTAAGGGAACGCTGATCCAGTCATTGTGGTCTTTGAGCAGTAAAGTCTTCAGCTTCTGAGAGTATAGAGCCACATGTACCCATCAGTTAGGAAATCGTAATGCTTAAGTTGGGGTAGGGTACAACAAGTCAAGTTGCTACTGGTAATAAATACTTCTCGGTTCATGAAAGAAGCGACCAAAATTTTATAATATTAGCAGCGTTAACGAAAAGAAATAAAGGATGAAAGTGTACGAATCGGAGACCTCTGTCAAGCAATCTGCTGGAAAAAGTGTGAGATAATAACATTCACTTTGCTTTAATACAGTAATACTTGTTGTTATAAAAGGATATCATTTCATCATTTCTCTCAAGATCCAACATAAGCTTTTGTGTAAGAAAAGAAAAAGAAGAAAAAGAAGAAGAGGCTGAAGGAGATAGATAAAAAGAGGTAGGGAAGAAGAAGCAGGACGAGGAGGAGAGAAAAAAGAAGAAGACAATTATTAACAACAACAACAACAACAACAACAACAACAACAACAACAACAAACCCAACAACAAAAACAACAGCAATAGCAACAACAACAGCTTAACAACAGCAACACCAAATGCAAATTGTTTTAAAAGGGTCGATCACAAGTACGTGGTCACAGAACTACATTCAGGTGCAATGGCGGGCCCCTAAAGAGTTTTAAATAAAGATCTTGTAGCATATTAGATAACATGAATTCTTCCTGGATATTCATCTAATTATGTTGTTCCTACGGGCACAAATTATGATTTTTCATTTACAGAAGAAGTGACCTGGACTAAGTAGCCAATGGGTAACCGAACTCTTGAATGGCAGAGCTTCCTAACAAGCAAGCCTCTGGTTTATGGCTGCCCGCCGGCCAATTTTCTTGTTTATGTCAGCCATAGATCTTGCAGAATTTCATCTCAAATATCCCCCACTCATGCATCTTTTGTGTCAGCGGGCCATTTTTGCAGACTGCAGTACATAAATATAAATTC
Source organism: Hermodice carunculata (assembly GCA_964020975.1). Lineage (NCBI taxonomy): Eukaryota > Metazoa > Annelida > Polychaeta > Eunicida > Amphinomidae > Hermodice > Hermodice carunculata. Next base: position 461,562 of record CAXHWN010001605.1, on the reverse strand, counting down.
GCAAAAATGCAAAATGGCCAGAAATTGTTACGTGATTGAGAAAATCTAATAACGAAAATGTGTGTAAGTCACACGTTTCCAATGAGTAGTGGCAAGAGCTGCTAAGCGTGTTTTTTTAGGGGTCATGAGCGGTATGCCTCATGATGTTTTGCTCATTGCATGCCTTAAGGGTAATATTCTGAAGTTCGTTACACAAATGTTAGTAGGATAAGACGGGAGTTCTCTGCAAAATTACAGGAACATTGATGGCAACTTTTGGGGGATAATACAGTCTTTTTTCACTGCGTAGTTCCATCTGGACTCTGGGCCAATCAAGCCTATGTATCTTTTGAACCATGATGAAAAGGTGGACATGTCGCTCTTCCTTAAATGATACAGGGGTCTTATTCAATGTCAGTAGTCTTCATGTGATATCTGTTGTGTCGCTTCAAGTTTCTTTCCCACATTGACCAATGAAACACCTTTGTTGCGTGAGTGCGGGGCATATTTGATCTTCTATTGCTTTGGCATTGTCCTGCTTAAATGATCAATATGTTCACCTAGATACATTTGTGATAACATTTTGTAGGATAACGTGTATATCGTTTTCTGGTATGAAGTTGCTTACGGCGCCACCAGAACAACAACGTTTACAGCAAACTATACTCTTGCTAAAACAAAGAGAACACTTCTATTGGTTTAACATGGAGTATCATAAATTCGATGTTTTACATGGCAGTGGATGCATCTCTGTGATTTCATGTAATGTGGTCAAGAGACACTGGTTCATGCATAAGCAAGTGCAGGACAAAAACTGGTCCTGAGAATAAGATAGAGTTCAGAATTTGGTAATCAGTGTGTCTCCCGGTAGCGCTTCCACCACCTGTTGATAGCGCACATAGAATCCTGCTGCTCGTGCCTACTTCATGCTGCGAAGGCCGGCTGCAACCTTCCAATAATCCTCCCCCAATAAACCCGTGACTTCTGCTTTGAGTAGAGAATCAGACATAGCCAAGAACAGTGAGTACACAAACGGTGTTGTATCATATGCGGACCTGATTAGTGATTTTGCCACAATGAAGGCTGAATTAAATGTTCAAAAGGTTGAGAATGTTGCTCTGAAGGTAGAAATAAAGGAACTTCAAATTACTGTACAAAAGCTAAAGAGACATGTGGAAAGTATTGACCTAAGGAATCAGACTGAAATACCACTAAGGCACAAAGCACTTGCATTGAATACAGATGCATGCGCCGACCTACAAGATATTATACAACCAACAGAAAACGAGAAACGAGAGACTGGGAATGGAAAGTCCACGCAAACTGTCGAGGAGTGTGACAAACCTGATCAACACGAATGTATCCCAAATGGGCAATCAGGTCCGGGAATTTCGGTAGAAAAAGCCAGTGATGATGAGAGTCAAAGAAAAGGAATTATTGGTAACAAAAACCAAGAAAACACGAGAACAAACAAAGATCAAGATCCGCTCCAAGTATTCATTCCAATCCACAAATACAGGAGACTGGTAAATTAGGGACCGACAAACATACAAAAATGTCAGCAGAAAATGCGCTGCCCTCCAACAGCCCACCTAAAGCTACACAGGTTGTATCTTTCACAGATAGGAAGGACACAGGAGAGCAAACTTTGTATTCTGATTTCTTGAAATCCCCCAGTTCCCGGACAGGAGATGCCTTTAAGACGTGGCTAGGTACCAAAGCCTACAAAAACAAAAAGAAATTACAGACTGGTCACTTTTCACCGCAAAGAACTAGTGATAATAAACAGCGTACAAGTAATAAAGTCAATAATCATCATAAAACGTGTACATTGACAGGACTGCCAAGAGTAGAAACGACGACTCTGGCTCTTGTCGGGGTGGCTAGTGACACGCGTGTCGATGATATAAGGCAACACATGGCATCGCATAACATTAGACTAGTTGCTTGTGTAATTCTCAAACCAAGAAATGGGCGTGACATTACAACAGCAAAATTAGTTGTACCTACGAATATTGCAGATGCATTAAAAGAAAAATCCTTTTGGCCAGATGATATTTTTGGCAGAGAGTGGTATCCCCATAACAGGAGATATCGGGGTGATTTAGAAAACAGGGATGATGGTAATGTCCATAATTGGGGTAGGTCAACACGGAGAGATGATGACTATTATTATTATGATGATCCCAATGGCTTTTCATAGATGGAACACTAATATCAAAGTAATACATGAGTTTAATACACGTGTCACCACAGAGAAAAAGTTAGAACTTATGTACGAGCTTCGTATGTCAAGTATTCTACTTCATACATGTGGCTAATGAATCAAGTGCAACGGATATTGTTAATACTTAACGTAAAGCTGATTATTATGTCAATAAGCCTTATAAACATTAAAATGGCGACGTATAACTTAAATGGTCTTACGTCGTCGGAGCCATATTTGCACCATATTCTAGATAAGAACGACATAGTAAATGTAAGTGAGCATTGACTCAATTCTTGTGACTTAGAAAGACTGAATAAGATACATCCAAAGTTCTATGTACATAGTCGCTCAAGCTCGGACCTCGCATTAGAAAAACATAATATTGGCAGAGGTAAGGGTGGAGTTGCCATCTTTTGGCGCTAAGATTTACACTGTAATGTTACAGTAGTGAAATATATTAAGCACGATCGTATTTGCAGTGTTGAATTACGAATAAATGGTCAGTGTGAAAGCGTATATGTTATTGCTGTGTATTTGAATTAGATGAAATTGTTCAATCGTATGTATCTAAAGGTCAGGTTATAGTCGCGGGAGACTTTAATGCGCACATGGGTGACTTAAGAGGGCCCAAAGGTATAGGTGGAGTCACTGCAGCAGGCAGAGCTCTGCATCGTTTTGTAACAAGAAATGGTCTCAATGTATTAAACTCATCAAGTAAGCCAAAAACTGCCGAATACACGTTTTTATCACATAGTGGTGGAAGTTCATGCATCGATTATATTCTAGCATCAACTGTATGGAAAGTTGGTAACTTGTTATGTAGCACATGAAGACATACTGGATATGTTCGACCATAGACCTGTCATGGCGGAATTCAGTGGTTTGGGTATTGTACGGCAGATCATGGAGAGCAGTCCAAGATACTTAAAGTGGTCTAATCTTGATAATGACTCATTATCTTGCCGATATACAAACAAAGTAAAACAAAGAATCCGATCCCAAGGTCTTGAATACAAAGAAATCAAATGTAAGGATGATATTGATATGCTTGTTGAATGTTTTGTTAAAATCGTAAGGGAAACGGCAGAAGAAAACGTACCTATATCGGTATATAAGTTTTTCCAAAAGCCATATTGGAATGAGTGTGTTGATTTTCATAAGAAACGTAAAATGGATGCTTGGCGGGAGTACAAAGCTGCTGGCTCACCCAGAGATTCAAACAACGCTATATTCAGCAATTATAAAGAAATGAAGAAAGATTTTATGAGAGAGCTTAGGAAGGCGAAACATTTGAATGACAGAAAGTTCTACAATGAGATAGATAATATGAGTGAAATAGGCCAGAAATTTTTTTTGAGGATTGTTAGAGCCAGCAGGAAGTCTGGACCTCCGCCAGTTAAGTCTTTAAGAGTAGATAATGTCGTATTGAATGATATGGGTGAGATTTGTGATGCATGGGCTTCTCATTTTGAAAGTATTGCTAACCCTGAAGCCACCCAACATCCATGTGACAGGGACCATGAAAAAGTTGTTGAAAACGGTGTTCGGCAAATAATTCGGTCAGCACGCTGTGATGGGAAGGAGATAGATTTGAGAGACCCCTCTTCTACTACCCAATTACATATGAGGAAGTAGAAAATCTTTGTAAAAAGCTTAAAACTCTCGCAAAGCTGGGGGGTATGATGGGTTAACTGGAGAACACCTAAAATATTGTGGAGTCCAAGGAATCAAAATTCTTGTAAAGATTTTTAGAGCAATTGTGAAGATGGAATATATTCCAAAAAACTTTAAGTTCTCTGTTTTTGTACCGATCTTTAAGGGCGGAAATAAGGATCCTCTTTCAAGGGATGATTACATGGGTATCTCTCTGACTACCATCATATCTAAAGTCTGGGAGACGGTAAAATATGATAGATTGAAAACATGGCTAGAATACATTAAATACCCGCATCCCTTACAGTGTGCCGTCAGAGAAGTGTCTTGTCTCAATGCTTCTTATATTATACAAGAATCTGCTGGTTATTTAAAAGAGAAAGGAGAAAAGATGTTTGTGGCTTTCCTCGATACGAGGAAAGCCTTTGATTCTGTTTGGATTAACGGCATGCTCTACCAGTTATATCATGTGAGTCTGAAGGGAAAAAGCTGGACTCTTACCAGAGAAAGTTACCAAGGCAGAGAAGGATGTGTACGGATAGGGGGCCATACCTCGCGATGCTTCCCTATTAAACAAGGTATTAAACAAGGTGGTGTATTACCCTTGTTCTATTATACAGTCTTACTGCACGAGTTACTGCTTCTTATAGAAAATAATAATTATGGTGTTTCCATTCATGGCATTAATGTTTCCTCGCCCACAGTAGCAGACGATATGACTTTGTTTTCACTTACTAGTGAAGGGCTGAACAGATGTCTATTTTGTGTATATGAATACAGTATAAAGTGGCATTTTGAACATAATTAAAAAAAATCAGCTGTACTTGTATTTAATGAAAGTAAACAAGAAAGAAAGAGACAAAGAAAAATAAGAAAATTTAAAATTGGCTCCAGTAACATTAAAGAGCAGGATAACTATACACATGTTGGTGTTGATCTCCATGTAGATGGACTGCAAGAAGATAGTATTAATGACCGTATCAGCAGCAATGATCACCAAATTGTGGTCTAACCCATTTCCGGGACAATCTTTTGCACTGGATTTGATCAAGCATATATCAGTGTTCCTTGACTACAATGCATAATATTACTGAGGTGCATTCAACCCCATAAAACATTCCATTTTTCATACTCATGTTAAGCCAATGGAAACATATTTTTGTTTGTAGGGGAATGCATGGTATAATGATAGTAGTGACTGAGGGGTTTTGCATAAAGGCTATCACTAGAACATGCCCTGTGGACTGGAGTTTACAGCAATGACCAGGCGCAACCACGCTCTTGCCCCAGAATGATCTCGACACTCAGTCTGAATAAAAAACACAGCTATAAATCGAAACAACATGATGTCGTCAACAGCATGCGACATAATTCCTATTTCTATTTATTTACGAAGTCGCAGAGCCTAGGAAACATATGAAGAAACTATTTAGAAAGCATTTAGGGTGGGAGCATTCGTTGGAAAAACCGTGTCCATATCAGTTGATATTAGTTTTTGAAACAAGCACTGTTTATTGCTGACAATCAAAATGGATCCCAGCAGACGCATCTTTGCACTCATTACTAGTTACAAGGGCAAAACGGCCATATCACTAACGAGTGTTAGGGGAAGTTGCTTGCCATGTGTGTTTTACCGAGGAAATTCGAACGGCGCGGTCACTACTACAAACCCATCTGGTCCATTTAAGACGCGCTGATGGATCATAAACTATAGCAGCGATGCCAGCGTAACATATCCGGTTGCCATGTGGAAAAAAAAGTTTGGGTGGAAACAGCCACTGTTTACCAGAAAGAGAAGCCATTGGCAGGAGATGATAGTTGTATTTTTTAAGAGAATTGCCATCCTGCCAATCTAAAGGAGCTGAATGACTGCACCATGAAAAAAAACTATGTATGTATATATATATATATATATATATATATATATATATATATATATATATATATATATATATATATATATATATATATATATATATATATATGCACTCTTTATGCCCATGTATCAATAGATGCACGCAAAATAGTGCTCCCTTGACGCCAATGGTCGCCCTCGTAGAAGCAAGTTATGTCCGAGCAACTTGGTCAGGAAAACGAGTTCCCGAGGGAACAGGCACTGGGCATGAATACTTGATACCAAAATACAAAAAGCCACTCGGTTTACTGAGTTGACGATCCATACAAGCTATTTATATAATCGATAGATGTATCTTAACATGTTAAGGGAGTATTCCTTCCGGTGGATCGATACACTTATAAATCTTGAAATGAGAGGGCTGCTAGATGGACAAATATGTAAACATGTCGTGTAATACATCTTCTGAAAGCCACAGTGTTTTATTTGGTTGAAAAAAAAAATGTTAAAATAAACACGAGTAGACGGATCAATGATAAACCTCTCAATTCTGAAAAAAAAAATCTTTTTGGCACATGGAACCTTAATGCTTGCATTTTTATTAGGTCTACTCAAACATGACTGAGCTTGGTTTGCTCCTGCACTTCACCAATGTCTATAGAATTGCTAAACTGGGCCGTTTCTGGTCACTTAGACACTTCCGGTTATAGTGCTAAGAGAGTGAGTGTCTGGTAACATTTCTTCCTATATGCCAGCCTTAAACGATCAGGAAGTGTGTGATATGGGAAAATGCTTCGCTATTTGACAATGTAAGTGATAATATCCTGGCATATAAGAAAGCATGCACGTTCTTGCAATTCAAAATATAACCTTTTTGTCCATGAACGGTCATCATAGATACAACATACATCGCAGCTTTGATCGTTGTTTTCGCCGGGCATTATTTACATCCAGGAGCCATCCTGAATTGTCAGAGAGAGAGAGAGAGAGAGAGAGAGAGGAGAGAGAGAGAGAGAGAGAGAGAGAGAGGAGAGAGAGAGAGAGAGAGAGAGAGAGAGAGAGAGAGAGAGAGAGAGAGAGAGAGAGAGAGAGAGAGAGAGAGAGAGAGAGAGAGAGAGAGAGAGAGAGAGAGAGAGAGAGAGAGAGAGGGGTGTAGTAGAATGGTGGCATTAAGACAAACGTTTGTTACTTTGTCATATTAGTTACAGGTTGTCGTATAAAGGGAAGACCCATGGTGGACCGCCACGGTCACGTAAAAGGCATACACTTAGGGCAAAATCAGTGTGCTCAATTTGCAACCGTCAGGACGCCCCAGTGACGTTGACGTCACATGGTCAGAGTTTCTTTACGATAAATGTGACATATCTGTTTTCATAACGTAAAAATATCCAGTTTCAAAATTTGCCACGAAGTATGAACACGTGTCTTCCACATCTCTGTGAGGAAAGGCTTTATACGTTTTAGACCGTACGGGTCCAACATAATCATGACCACATGTCGTAGATAGGGAAGTGAATGATACAAATAATAACAAAATGCTAGGCAGGGATGTAGCAATTCCCTTTAAATCCTTTCCAACCTGTTTATCGTTATGCAGTCGAACAACCGCAACTTTGACAAAAACAAAAAGAAAACACCCCCCCCCAAAAGCGAAAAACAACCCCTTGACCCCCCCCCCCAAAAAAAAGCCCAACCAAACCTGAATGTCTTTCGACTTTCTACTCTGTCACGAAAGTTTTCTCTTTTTATCGCTTCATCTTCTCTGTCTGATTGTAATTTCTCTTTTTCTTCTCCCCTCCTCCCCCTCCTGTTCAAATTTCTCCTTCTTTTTCTCCTTTGGGGGTTTCCTGCTCTCATCTCCCTGTACTGTTTTGCCAAACATATGATAGTATAAATCTAGGTTGGGACACATACAGATTTGTAATAACGCCCCTGATTACTTTGTCCATATAAATGTTTTTGTACCCTTATGTTTTCTTCGCGTGTTGCTACAATCTGTACGCCTTGCGTGATTTCCTCCATGACAGCTATTTTATCATATCTCCAAAGAGCATGACTGGAGTGATACTAGCGTGTATTCACAAAGGTGTTGATACCTAAAAGATGTATCTGCGTTCATTTCAGCGTACCTACATGTAAAGAAAGATATTAAATATGAACACCAATATACACACACACACACACACACACACACACATATATATATATATATATATATATATATACATATATATATACATATATATATATATATATGAAATCGAGTTGAACTCTCTGCCAGCCCGCTCAGGTGGAATTGCCTTAACCACCGTTTATTCCACTAATGAATTCTGCTTGCTGCAAGTTCACCTGTCGTATCCACTCAATTTCGATTTTTAATCATTGTCGAATAACAGTGCTTCGGCCTTAATGTTCATATTTTCCGTAACTCAACTCAATGATATATATATATATATATATATATATATATCACCTGCGGGTCAGTAGTTGCCAAGTTAGTGTCTAACGAATTGACAAGATTATTTTTGGCTGCTTAATATTGTCTATGCAATCTTTGATACGGTCTAAATCACTAACACACTAATTCTTTATATGAAATCTACTAACACCGTAAACAACTTTATATATATGTATATATATATGCATATATATGTATATATATGTATATATATATATGTGTGTGTGTGTTTGTGTGTGTAGAATGTACATGTTTTTGCAACCGAACAATTATATGTTTACTCGACTCGTTGCTTATTCTTACATGAATTGTTACAATAGATATTGCTACTATTCATGTTGTCAACTGGTGTTTGCGTTCTTCAGTATCCACAAGGGAAGAGGTTGATTTTGCGCTTGTGTCATAAGTTGATGGATGTGATTCTACTCTGGGAATAAAGTGACAAATTTTAGATTTATGGTGTATTGATGGGAGATAGACTAGAAAATGAAAATGTATATATGGATTTATTACAGACATGGATAATCACACGAGAGTCTGCATTCCGTTTTAATGATTATTTATGATTTAACCCTCTGCTTGGTGACTTTATCCAATCATGATAGTAAATTTTCATTTTAATTTGTTGTCAAAGGGATTTTCGTCCAAGTACCAGAATGCTTGTAGTGTCAGACTGAAAAGAACTGTGCAGACCAACAGCTCCTACCATACGCTTTTAGTGCAACATATACGAAGTGCACTTAGATCTGTTTTAAATTCAATCTTCAAACGATGAAGAAAAGAGTTAAGACTGCGTCAACAAGTTTATCTGTGCGGCTAAGCGCCAGGACCAGGTCACGTTAAATCTGACTCGTGTCATCTCGTAGTTGTTTTAACAATTTTGAAAGTATTTATTTAAATTCTAAGTTCAAAGCGCAACAGTTAAAAAATGAAACAGCACTTGAAGTGACCAACGCTACAAAGCAATCTCGTGCCATAAGTGTTAATACCCAGTATGAGTACTATCTGTCGACACTACTTTGTGCATTTTGAATAATTTACCTGGTATATGGTCATAGTCAGAATACGCTTAGCTTGTTCATTGTTACCCATATCCTTGAAGCTGATAGCGTAACATCATTTGTTAATGTAATTATGATATGAATCATAACAAGTATGGGAGTTGCGCATGCATGGCCTGATTAACACAGGTAGAGAGAAATGCACTTCTTGACCTCTTGGAATACGTTGGTCTCAATACTAAAAGCAGAAAAAATCAATTTAGAGAGGTGCAAAACAACCATTGTGGGAAGAAAAACGTCTACTGCGAACCACATTGAGCTCACGGTTACTGTATATGTGTTGGTATTATTTTTGTAGAATGAATAATAATAACAACCGCTCAAAGTCCAGCGCAAATTTCCAGTTTTTTGGTGCAACTTGAAACAATGTGTCCCCAACATTTGAATGTCAAAGAACTGTGGTATCGGCATGGATGTTGGGGTTAAGTTGTGCTGAATATGATTTTAGAATAATACACAGAATCACTTTTACTTTGAATATTACTGTTTTGCCCAGGAAAAAGATAAGAGAAGAAAAATTGGGTAAATTGAAATGATACATACACAAATGCTCAATATTATTCCGATATGAGCATTTATTACAGTGTCCATTTTACGACATCTTTTATTCGAGGGATATCTTTTGATTTCCCGATTATAATACATTTTATCACTATGTTCAACATGTGTTGTTTGGTGCACAGCAAGTTTCGAATTCAGGATAAATTATAATTTGCTGATTGTGTTCGATATTTGAAATTCGTCCCCCAAAATGTGTTTCTTTTTAATTTCGACTCTTTGAATACTTCAAAAAAGCGGAGAAAAGCAGTTTTTTTCCAAACATACGAAAGTTCTTTCCTCAATGCCTTTCTGCTTGTCTCTATGACGACGTTGTTCTGGACATAAAATCCTTAGAGATAGAAGAATGCCTTTTTAGCCTAAACTTGACTTCTTGAAATTTCGCACTAAACTGGATTCTAAAGACATTCCTTCTCTGCCAATGGAGCCTTATCGAGTCAATTCTAAGTTGTGAACTATATCAACACATCCAACCTTTGGTGATGGAAAGGCCGTGTCATACAACACAGAAAAGCGTGACACTTTCAACTCGTATTTTACCAATCAATTCAAGCTCTAGTTTGACCACATTCATTTCCAGTTGCCTGAAATTTTGTTTCCTCCTATATCAAGTTTGGGATAATTGGGCTACGACCTTGCCTACTGGACCCTGTGGAAGAACAGCCATAGGCTGAACAGGCTATCCAGTATAAAGATGTTCAATTATTATTATTATTATTATTATTATTATTATTATTATTATTATTATTATTATTATTATTATTATTATTATTATTATTATTATTATTGTTATTGTTATTGTTGTTGTTGTTGTTGTTCTTGTTGTTGTTATTATTATTATTATTATTATTATTATTATTTATTATTATTATTACTATTATTATTATTGGACTGAAGTACAGCTATCATTCATTATAGTGAGTGCAAGCTACGTGATCAAGATCAGAAGGTCCCGCCAACTTATGTTTTGCATGTGGTCCTGATGGTAAGTGAACACTATTCTAAACATTGTGCTTCTCACAAAAATGTACAACTGCTGTTCATCTAACTCATATTTCTCTGATCTTTGGATAAATCTGATGTGTGCCCCGTTTTCAGAAAAAAAGTAACAAAGAATCATGGAAAAACTATGGGCCATTTTTACTTCGATGTGTTCTGGGACTTTTTTGAACTTTTTTTGTAACATCCATGAATATTTAACATCCAACTACTTATTTGTTGCAAGCAAATCCTGGTTTAAAAATATAATTCAAAAGTAATCAGGATCTTGGTATACTTCACCATACTTACAATGGTTTTGAGCCTAGCAAAAAGGAAAACATGACATTCCTTGACACATCCAAGGCTTTTGATAGAGTTTAGCATACCGGGACCCTTTTCAAACTAAAACCATCGGTTTTTGAAGACCCTGTGTTATACTGTACAGAAAATTACCTGTTGAACAGACTTCTTGGCGTAACGACTGGCGGGCAGACGTCTTTGTGGTTTCAAATGAGACCGATGTGCCTGAAGGCTAAACTTCTGCTCCCACTTTGACCACATAAACGACCTTACTGGTAACAGTACCTGCAACATTCGACTTTATGCAGATGATACCAGTTTTCTGAAAATTGTCACGGCGCAAGCTGTGTTTGTTGAAATCCTTGATACAATCTTTGCATGGATCTTTATCTTTGGAGCAAGCTCTGGTGGATGATAGAATTCATGCCACAACATACATCTCTGTATTTTTCACTTCTAATCGAAGTAAGCAAGATTAAGCAACACTACTACTTGAAAATACCATAATACTTATAGCTTTTCTATATACCTACCCTTCCCGGAATCACATTATCTAGCAAATGTCATGGCACCAACACATAAGTTGTATTACTTATAAAGCCAGTCAAGTTCTTGCCCTTCTACGCTTCCGCAAATATAAAATATACTTTGAAACTTTATTATAGTGTACATTACTATTACCAGTCTCATCAGCAAACACGGGTGCACCCTCTTTGAGAATAACACGGACAACTCGTCATAATATACTGAAGCTGTCCAGCATAAAGCAGCCAGATGTTTTCAAGGTGTCGTTCGACACACCTGTCCTTTCCTCCCTCTGGGTCAGATCGAATGGAAAACGTTGTCAAACTGGAGGACATATTTTAAATATACCCTCTTCTACAAACTATTACAAGTTGATTGCGTCACAAGAAGACATAATCTGAACATTTTGAAAATATTGTCAATGGACAGCAACGGCACATTTCGAGTTTTAAAATGCTTGTATATTTCTATAGCTAATTCTCCAGATGTGTGTGTCCGCTCAAGAGAGCCACCCCGGTGATTACCCAGTCGCTTACAAATGCAATTTACATTTCCGTGCCCAAATGTGAGCTTTATTTGGAATAGCATAAAGCTCAGCGTAGTGTGGTCCGAACTTGTTCCTTCGTGATATCGTCATGCCACTGCAACAGCTACAGAGCTATGTAAGGACCTGTTTGAGATCTTGAAGTTTTTTTGTCTTTTTTTTTTTTGTTCAAAACGCTATTTTATGTACGTCTTGAATCTCCTTCGTGATATCGTCATGCTATCAGAATTGCAGCAAGGATTTACACTGTATGATAGCATTGTCAGCAAACTTGTATTTCTGTACCATCCCTCGTGTGAAGCAGTGGGACTGCAGCTCTACGTATATAATATATTGTGAAATATCTCTAGTAATATCACCTAAGGGACTGCAAAAGTTGTCTTAATGGGGATGTTATTTACTTAAGGATAAACGACACCAAATCTGTCAATTGGTGGTCTAATGTAAAAATGGTCTCTTTACGGATTTATGGACGTGGTCGTAATTGAATATCCCAATATATATATATATATATATATATATATATATATATATATATATATATATATATACATATATATAAACATATATGTTTTTTCATATAACTGAGGCATTTGAACGTGTCTATCACTCGTGTCTCCTACATGGAGTGCAAAAATCTGAAAAAAACGGACCCTTGCTGCAATGGTTCAGCGACAACCTGGAGGGGTGCAAACACAGAATTGTTGTTTAAGGGATCATTAGAATGGGGAAGACCTACAGGGGACTGTCCTTCGACCATTTTTATTTATATTGTACATTAGTGATCTTGTAAAAAATGTCAAACCATCCTACGGTTGTTTGCCTATGACACCACTCTCTCTTATCAGGGTAGATAACGCCATTGCTGCCACAAACGCTCTCAGCACTGACTTCAGGAAGGCGTTGCTTGGTCCTAGCAGTGGCTTGTCTTGTATATTTCAAGCCATCAAAAATCAAGAGCACGGGTTTTCCCAAGAAAAGAAAGCTTCTTACTCGGATCTAGCCTTTACATGCAGTAGCTTAACAAACAAAACCTTAATTAAACATTTAGGTCAAACGATCCGTTCGGATTTTATGTATGCCACCAAATAAAGTATTTCACTGTTTGAGTAAAGAAGGTGAGGCAGTTATAGTTTCGCATCATTAGGTTCCCTTGGGAATACCAATTTTTTTCCTTTCGTCAGCCCTATCACGGAGTATGGAGCAGCAGTCTGTGACAACTGCACATTACATGAATCTATAAAGATGGAGACCGTAAAATTATCTGCAACCAGAATAATTAATTTAAATTACGTTGAAAAAGTGAATGTAAATTAAAAAAAAACAGAGAGAGAGAGAGAAAAAAAGAGAGAGACATAGAGAGAGAGAGAAAAAAGAGAGAGACATAGAGAGAGAGAGAGATTGAGAGAAAGCAAATTGATTCTGTTTAAATGAATGGCAAACTTCTTAAATTTCTACAAAATTTTATTCCTGATCTGCTTAGTAACAGAACCCCCCACAACGTCAGGTCGGGTTCATGTCTATTCATTATTTAGATAACGAACCAATCTATGTAGCTCTTTATTTTTCGCATCTGTTGTTCGACTGTGGAAAAACTTACCCACTCAATGTTTGTATTTTAAAAGGCTGAAGAACCTTGCGGAACGTAGGAAAAAATGAATCAAGGAGACTTATATCAATACGATTTTATAGGGGCAGACGCATCTTGCTATTTTGCATCTGCGCATGCGCATGGGATACAGCAGATTGACCTCCGATCTAGTCAAAATTGGGCTTACTGGCTTTCCCAGATATCCTGGTGGTAATAAAAATGAGGATATATTTCACTACCTTTGTGAATTACATCTATACACCAATCAGCGAAATTTATTGCACAGTAAAATTATTACCTCTGCACTCTTTACAACTTAAAATCCTATCACTTAGCGAAAAATGTGTACTGCAAAACGAAACTAATTTTGATGCTCATCATGACTATATTAAAAGAACAGGCAAACTGAAAGCATCCATATATTTATTGCTAAGAATACTAAGTTGAAATGCTAGTTGGTTCTTTACTGGTGTATTTCTAATTGGAAGGCGCAAAACCTTATTTCCCTATGTGCGGCATCCTGTCTTCTTCCCATTGCTAGGGCTTCTGTGGTAAGGCTTCTGTATCTGTTATTGCTGTCTAACGTTTTTCTGAACATTAAATTGTCCAGATGTTTCGTTTTTTGTTCTCTGCCCCCGACTGTTTTATATGCAAGATGGATTTCAATGGTGGCCAGCCCTGTTTTCAAATTGCTTTTTGAAAATAAAATATTTTTAAACCAAACTCACATTCATGCTGATCGTACAAGGCACAAAACTTTTGGTTCATTCAGTTGCATTCGACAAAAAATTAAGGTAACACACACACACACACACACACACACACACACACACACACACACACACACACATATATATATATATATATATATATGTGTGTGTGTGTGTGTGTGTGTGTGTGTGTGGTGTGTGTGTGTTTCAGTCTTTTAAAGAAATTAACCGTCCAAACTCTGAATCATAATCTTTTAAGAGATACGACAATAACAGGGTGCGCGTAGAGTTAAAATGTGACGTCATTCAAAGATTTACAACTTCATGTAAATTCTAACTCCTTTTTGGAATACTTCTAGTAGTAAACCAGTAATACTCCCGGCCCCGCAACATGAAAAATTATAAATTATAAAAATATGGTCCAAGATTAGGATCACTCAAGGGGATTTTTTTCAACTTGAGTACCGGTATACTTTCTTTAGAAGATCATGATATCATATATTTGTCCCCCGAAAATATTGAAGCAAACGTGTAATTTGCTAGAAGGTGACCCCCTGGACCATTTTTAAATAAAGCTACTTGTGTGTATCTTATTTTCCTTTGTTAAAAAAAAAGACAGGTCAAACTCTAGTTTTAACTCAACTCTTAAGTGCCAAGATTGGGAGTGAGTCAACAGCTTTTCTTGGCGCGCTTTGGGCACATTGCACCCGAAGCAGGGGACAAATACTGCTGACCCGGGCCCTGATATTTTCCGGAGCTGTAGGCATGCAGTTACTTTAATAAAAGAGCCTTTTACAAGGAATATGAATCTAGTTTCCTGTTTTATAATTGAGAGCGGTTCGTGTTCAGCAGATCGACTTTAGTCGCAGTTGGCATTGGAAAGGTTAAAAATGCTTAGGGCGTAAATAGACAGAGTAACAAGAAAAATATTTATATTTAACTCTGTTTAGTCTGTTGCTACCTAGGTGACATTGCCCAGTTTACAAAAATCTATCAGGATGATCCATGATCCGACAATGTTGTCATCTCCCTGTAAGCAATAATCAGTACACACACACACACACACACACACACACACACACACACACACACACACACACACACACACACACACACACACACACACACATCCATATATATATATATATATATATATATATATATATATATATATATATACATATATATATATATATATACATATATACATACAAAATATCAAAGCCGAAAGGTCTTGTTTTAAGGAAACTTAAGTTTTGTATATCATTTTAGTTTGAGGTTTTCATCCCAACATGCTTCAATTTCTGTTTTATGGATGATCTGATCTGTAATATATACATAAATCATCAAAGCCCAGCTATACCTGTCACGGTACAAATGTATCTATCATTTGCAGGACCGATGGAGTTCATAATAATACTGATGGGAATGTCTTCATTTGTCTGGAATGAAAGATTTATCAGAAGATGCTTATGAGTGTGTGGTCAGTCCATGTTTTAGTTTTATCTCCCTCAAGTATTAAGCGTCGAATTAACGTGGAATTGTTTACAAACATGTTATTAATGGAGCGGCTTATGATGCACTAGGTACCTTCAGCACAATTATGAGATTCTATCATTGAGCTATAACCATATCATGCCTCCGTCATTGTACGCCTTTAATGCGACTCCATCATTACGTTGTAACCACACCATAAGTCCGTGATTATTGACCTTTAATGAGATAGTATTATCGAGCTATGAACGTACCATACTTTCCCAATTTTAGACCTTTAATAAAATTATATCATTGACGTCTAACCATATCATAGCTCTGAGATGATACATTTTAGTGAATTATGTAATGAATTTATAATCCCGCCTTTCCTATGTAATTGTGTATATTTAGTGAGATTTTATCATTAACATATGACCCAACTTGCCATCGTTATTGTAAACCTTTATCGAGACTACTGTATAATCATTTGTATTCCCAGGCGCAAAAATTTCAAAAGTGCACTCCAAATCAGAATTTCACGTGTTTAATTTTCCCGATTTTACGCAAGCTTTCATTCCACATTCAATCTGTTACAATTTTTCCGAGTTCAATATTCCAGAAGTGGGTTTCCTGGGGAAAATTCGGGAATATTCATCCCTTGCAAAAAAATTATGATTATACAGTATATTGTGAAGATATATCCCTATTACACTTGCGCAATCATTAATCTTTAGTGAGATTATATCCGGATGCCAAAACTTGATTATACCTCCGCCATGGATAGTAGATACGCCGGTATTCACACTCACAATTACCTTTTATCATTTTTATCCAGTTTCATACCAAATTCAGATAAGACTGGTATCTGATGATAACGTATACAAGCAAGAACTGAGTTCTCTCTCAGAAAAACTCTTTCTACAATTTTAGATTTTACCTCCGTGTATTTCTCTGAGAAATAGTTGTACTATGCAATGAAATTTGACTCGAATAGAGTATGTCATACTGTACTGAATATGGCCGGTTCATATGCTGATAAGGCTTACCTGACAGAATTTTTTAAACACAATGAGACACCATGAGTAAGAACGAGTTCTTGTGTCGAGTGATTAAGAAATAACGACGCAAGAAACGCAGAATGATTTCTTATTCACAAAGATACAGGAACCCAAGAGTATGAGTGGTGTCTCCACCGTAAACCATTCTTTTTGTACATAAAATTAGGAGCGGGAATTCGTTATTACATTGAACTTCACCTTGAACAACAATCTTTGAAACCACATAGAACTATAATCTCTATTCGCGGAAGCACTTCCTGCTTAATAGCTTCACTTTCATGCACCAGCAGTTCATGCAACACACAGGAATGGGTGGTCCATTTGAATGGTTCCAATGGTGTAATGGCTAAAACGGGGCTTGTAAACGACTCACTTCCCCGAACCGTCCAAGTTTTCATCTTGCTGGATCCCTGGGTAAATCCCAAAGAAAACAGAAACTAAGCAATGGGTTGACTGAAATCATTGACAAATAAACCATTAGTAGGAACAAAAGAAGCATAGTTAAAAGTGCAATGTATATTGATTAGTTGATAACTATATATCATATATCTTTGGGGGATCTCTCTCTCTCTCTCTCTCTCTCTTTCTCTCTCTCTCTCTCTCTCTCTCTCTCTCTCTCGTCTCGTCTTTTTCTCGCTTTTTGCGAACTGCATGCGCAAACTAATTGTATACAATGCTTAGAAACGAGATTACTTAATATTATACACACGGGTATTTATAAATTTGTTGTTCGTGCTAGTTTGAAATGGCAACTTTTTCCACGCTGTATGAAGCGCAAGCAGGAGTTTCTTATCTTCAGTCCCTTCATAATGGATGCTGTATTCATTTGAACTTATGGAAATCCCCCAGTACTGTATCAGCAGAAAACAGGGAACGTGCAGCAAAGGAGACTGAGCTCTTATAAACACTGCGTTTTTAACCTTTTTGTGATCGGAATGAGGCAAGTAGATGACTTTTCGATCAACACTAAGGCAGCAGCGATCCAATGAAGCACACAGGGGAGATGTTGACTACCCAGCCAAAGAAAATCAATACTTTCAAACGCATTCTTCGTGGCCAAGGTCTCTCTCTCTCTCTCTCTCTCTCTCTCTCTCTCTCTCTCTCTCTCTCTCTCTCTCTCTCTCTCTCTCTCTCTCTCTCTCTCTCTCTCTCTCTCTCTCTCTCTCTCTCAACAAACAAACAAACAAAAAACAAACAAACAAAAACATACAAAAACAAACAAACATACAAATAAACAAGCAAGAAAGCAAGAAGCAAGCAGACAGACAGACAAACTGACTGACTAACTACCGAACTGACTAACCCTTATGACTTATGACAGCAAATTTTGAATGAAAGACCCCATGTCAAATTTAATTTGTCGGTTTGCGAAGACTTTGGAGGACTGTCAGTCCAAATATTCCAAAATCCACATAGGTTTAACACGAAATGATTTGTCAAGCATGAATTAGTTCATACACGGCCACCGGCCACCTCCTAGCAGTGGGTCTTCATTTCTAACTGGGGCATGAGGACTACAAATAGTTCAGGGCCCCCGAGCATAGTTTTTAATTTGAACTTGCTTTCTTGCATTTAGCTTAGAACTTTTGATTGACGCCAAACAGCAAAAATATAGAATAGATATAATGAATAAATGAGTAAGTAATTGAGTAAATATGTGAATAAATAAATAAATAAATCAAGGATTACATATAGGAACAAGCAAATAAATAGATAAACAAATAAATAAAAATCAATGCAAAATAAGAGGAAAGATAAGGCAAATGACTTTTGTAATTTCCCAGCGTCGTCGACCACTTTGCGAGAAGGATTGACAAAACAAAAGCTGAACTGGTCCAACAATACCCTTGAGGAGGAGTGGACTTGAGGAAAGAGCATGAATATCTGACAAATAGGCATCTCAGTCGACAGAGTTGTCATAAACAGAACCGTGTTACTGCCATTTTTACTTATTGGGCAAAACTTGTACCTTAAAGGGTTTTCACGTACACAGACAATTCGTGAGTGTCATTTATTATCGATAAATACTGGTCTTGCCAACGCCAGCTCGCTAACATAGAGAGTAGGTGAAGGGAAATTTCTATCCGAGCAGTCAGACTTAGCAATGAAAACTAGCCTTTGAACCGAACAATGTATGCACCATCATAAGCCAGCTGGCTGACATAAGCACCTGTCATCGATAAGGTAAACCTATTACTGATAAAAATGGTGGTTGACATATGTACATGGTTTTAGCGGCAAGCGCACATACTGTCAAGATCGGCGGTGATGTATTTGAGTGATCGTTGCGTTTATGTATCATTTATTAATCGTTTGTTAAGACATAGATCTATATCAGATATTGTGCATTTTGTGTGCGGCTCAGTTCTATTCATTGCTTTAAATTGGTTTCATCTCGGATATTCTGTTTAACGGCCCGTTAATTTTGTTTTGTCGTGTTAATTTTAACAGAATCCTTTGAACTGCTAATTATCTCTCTAGCCGACATAATTTTACACCAAACGTCAAAAAAAAAAACAACTGATGTTACATATCCCTGCGTTAAATATGCACACAGGTTGTAGATTTAGAATTATTACAACATTCAGGCATAAGTTTCTGGCTCTGTACAAGTACTCGTCATATTAGCGATAGCCTGGCACTGTAAGCTTACACCCAGTAGCGTATCGGGCTGACTTAGTAGCTTCATATACCTTGTACTGCCCTGAAGCATCACCGAGACAGCGCACACTGACGTCGTTAAAAGGATAGTGGTGTGTCAATGTTGAACGTACTGGCATACTTTCATTCGAAAGCTGGAGCCACGAACAACGAAATTATTGGAAGGTATATGGCAAACTGTTAGATGGACAAATTCGCATTTACAATTAGCATAAGATGCACACGAAGTGTTAACACATCGTATTGTAGGAAGTAAGTAAGTAAAAAAAGCTTTATTTAAAGAGCGTTAAAAATCTGGTCAACACAATGGCTGATTCATAGGGAACCCTCGAAAAAATACATGCACACATCTTCAAATACGAGGTTATACAAGCAAAACCGAAAGACTGAACACATAAAAATTGCACAATCTTAAAACCATCTTAAAAATAACAAGAACCATTTGCAACACTAGAGCAAGGCTAAGTGTCAAGCCACATTTCTGAACAATATAATTAGGCTTTGTAAGTTGCCTATCTTTCTTTCAACAGGTTCACAGCAGGAGTATTTCTGATATCCATGCTTAGACCGTTTTGCAGTTCTGGTCGTTGTGTTTTTACGGTTATCGCATCTTGATTTGTTTTGTGTGTGGATCAGTAAAGGCTCATTGAGGCACTGTGGCGAGTATTGTGTGCAGAAACATAACCAGATAAGGTGAAAAAACATTAAAATTATTCTGGAACTGTATTGTTGATGCAATTTAGACTAAGGGACATTTAAGATACTTGGCACCGTTCAATATCTGGTAAACATTATAATTTTCTAAAAAAAAAAAAAAAAAAAAAATAAATAAGAAAACAAAAAACAAAAACAAAAAACAAAAAACAAAAAACAAAACAAAAAAAAACAAAAACAAAAAAAAAGCAAAAAAAAAAAAAACCAAAAAACAAAAAAAAAAAAAAACAAAACAAACAAACAAACAAACAAACAAAAAACAAAAAAAACCACGAACCGTTGCAGTATCTTGACAATGTAAATATGAAGAATAGAACGTCCAAACATTTTCAGTATTCAGTGTATTCTTGTAAACTTTGCTTGGAGCAGCTTGTCCCAATTGTCGCCGATAATCTATAATTGGTTGAATCAAACCGTTTTCAGCTGGAAGGGCACTAGGTCTCCGTGGTTCCAAAGCCAAAATTTTGAACGTTTCAGCACCTGCTGTTGTGCCCTATGCATATGCCATACATGACTGCCGTCTCGTCACGACAGCGTCCCTACGTTCCTGTGAACAAGGAAGAATATGTTTTTATAGATTAGTTTTTGTACGGTGATATGCTAAAAGCGGTCCAGAGGGTTAAATCTTACAGGCATCTATCTTCGAACGTGCCATTTATATTCAAATAAAAAAGTATATAAAGTGAGATTTGGCCAAAACTCGGTCTGAATAAAATTAAGAAACGGGGGGAGGGGGGCGGTAACCATATTCTGTAATCATTTTCAAAATAACATTTTGCTTGCCAGCATAACCAGTTTAAGATTATAAGCCTCCAAACTGATGATTTTCAGTGTTGCAACTCATCGAGCGTAATCGCCGACTTCTCGACATAAGCGAGTTTATGCGTGTGCGGGCGTGTCTTTGTGTGTGCTCTTTGGTCTACATTTGCCGTATGGAGACAAACCTATGATCACCACAAGAACACAAATTCAATAACTTCACTCGGTTAGTGCGACCAATTGTTTTTATAAACAGACAGCGACGATATGAAAGTGAAAGTGCACAATGGAATGAGACCTGGTAACAGTATAGACAAGAGCCAAGCCTTTTCGAGAAATGTCTTAATATGATTTATTTTCACTTCTTTTTAACCCTGTTCTGAGCAACACGAGACTTGAGTCAATGATTTTCCATTGGCCTAGTTCTCGCGAAATCATATGACCTTGGGCGTATCCACATTTGAGGTCCTGTTTATACTTCTCAGCAAAACAATATTTTTCTATCACCATAATATTGAAATACAACCGTTGAAGCAGGCAACCAGTGTCCCAAAATATAAAACAATAAGATCATATTTCAACGTTTAGTAACTTATCAAACAAAACCTGCAAGACTCCAGGAAAATCCCTTAAGCATTGGAAAGAGTAATATTTCAAATACAAAGAATGCGAATGGTAAAAATCCAGTTGACCTACTATTTGATAAAAAAAGTGAATCAAAAATTTTGAAGCATGCGGTTGTTGCATGAGTGTTGACAGTTTGTTTCACCATTTCCTTCTTTTCCCCAAATATAACAATGTCAGAATTGACTTCTGTGACACACAAAATTCATCCATCACGTTTTTTCGATGAAGACTCTCTACGGTTCAACTGCATGATCCAAGCAAAAAAAAATTGCAATTTCTCAGGCGGTACAAATTATTATAGAAAAACCAAGACGTTTTGACGTACCATAAATCTCGGAGACTTACTTCTTCACCTCATGTTTAACTATAGGCAGAAGTCATTCCTGTGCCCAGCTGACAAATAAATACCCTTACAAATTTTAGGATTTGCTCCCTCCCTCCAAAAAACAAAGAAATTCATACAAAATCCAAAAATCAATGGAGCGTGACTTTTTGAACAAATCTGGTAGAGACCCACTCAAGGTACATTGTCACCACGTTTGAAGTCAGTCTGGCATGCGGTTTTCTGAGAAGGCTAAAATGTGAATTAACATTACAATGCCCATTGACATGCATAGTAATCAATAGGAAAGGTGCATTTACCAATTTGTACCCAAATTGAAAAAAATCGTTTAAAGTCAGGAATCAGCAGCAGTTCCACCTAGTGTACAACTTTGTTTGATACTTACATAAGAAATATGTCCATCAAGTTTCAGGTTATTCTGAGTGGCGGTTCTGGAAAAGAATTCAAAAATAGCAAAAGCACACAAAAACATTAAAAAATAGAATAAAATTGCAGCACCACCTCGTGAACAAATTAATAACTAGGAGTCTCTAGCGGGTGATCGGTTTCAGGGCAGAGTTTTTACGATTTGCCCCCAAAAGACACCCCCCGCCCCCCAAAAAATTATAAGATAAAAGAAAATAACAAGAAACCCCAAAATCGATGGAGTGTGTCCATTTGAACAAATCTGGTAGAAACCCACCCAAGGTACATTGCCACCACGTTTGGGGTCAATCTGGTTGACAGTTTCGGAGAAGTAAAAAATGAATTTACCATTACAATGCCCATTGACATGCACAGTAATCAATAGGAAAGGTGCATTTGCCGACAAGAATCCGAATTGAAAAAAGAAATCTTGAAAGATCAGGAATCCATCGCATTGCCACATAGTGAAGACTTTCGTTTGACCCTTTCACAAGGAACATGTTCACGAAGTTTTAGGTTAATCTGAGGGACGGTTTTGGAGATGAAGTAAAATATCACAGAAACATGCAAAAAAATGATAAAAAAATCGGATAATATCTTGGTAGAGACCCATCCAATGTACATTATAACCAAATTTGAGGTAAATCTGGCCAGCGGTTTTGGAGTAGAAGTCGAAATGTGAATTGGACACCCCGACGGACGACGGATGTTAAACCACCATATAAGCTCAGCTGACTGACAAATCAGCTGAGCTAAAAATTAAATAAATTATTTTTAAAAAATTACATCATCACCTCCTTTGCAAACTTTGCAGAGGTCCACCTGGGGAACACCCGTGTGCAAAATCAAAACATTCCAAGCACCGCTTTTTGAGCTGTCGAAAATGTAAATACAATAGCCATATACCATATATTGGTAATACTTACCTACGGTCCCAAACTCTGATTTCGCATAACTGATCCAAAATTAACATATATCCATATCATTTTCACAAACTTTCATTTTCTAAAGTCAAATTGTATTCTGATAAAATTTTCAGCAATTCTGTTAAGCTGTTATGGAGAAGAAGTCAAAAATAGCCTTAACACACATACAATTCATAAAAAATAAGGAAAAAAAACAAACAATACCGCGCCACCTGGTGGCCAGATAAAAACTACGTCACCACAGCTTACTCTTTGTGCAATATCAAAGCAATTGGGCAAGCAGTTCCTGAGATGAAAAAAAAAAAAATCCAAAAAACTTCATTACAAAATTACTAAAATACAAAAAAAAATTGCATCATCATCCCCTTCGCAAACTTGGTAAAGGCCCACCTGGGTAACATACAAGTGCAAAATCAAAACATTCCGTGCAGCGGTTTTTAAGAAAAAGTAAAAAATAAAGCACGTCTAACGACGGACGGAAAGATTGACAGACGGCCGACAGCCACAAACGGATTCCAAAAACCTCTCCCGACTGACAAGTCAGCAGAGAGAAAAAGTGATTCACAGTCTTATTGGTAAACGTTTACTGCTCACCAGTGTATGCATGCTATTATGTAAAACCATTGTCTTTTGTGTATCGTTGTCTCCTTGGCAACCCTCTTGCCCGATTGCTTGATCCTTTCCTGCTCAGAATGCAACTCAGTCAATAGCTTCCCTGGATGGCGCGGCACCAAAGAAAGCTATTGACACGGAGTATGGCATCTTAATAGACCATGCATACAAACATCAGGACAAATGTTCTGGTAACAAGAACTAAGAACAAGAAGAAAGTAAATACACGAAAGCAGATGACAACTTACATGCGAGCACTTTTGGACGACTTGAGCCGGAAAGTGCTACCGATAACACACGATGTGTAAGACAATGTAAACAGCAATCTACATGTGGTTGCTTTGGCCGAGCTGATCAGGCAGGTGAAGCCACTCCCAAGTGTAATACGACAGACGCTCGTTATGTAACCGGCAACAAGGGGAGGATTCAAATGAGAAAGAGTTATGTTTCTGCAATAAATATATATATATGTATGTGTGTGTGTGTGTGTGTGTGTGTTATCTGTCATTCCGAATTTTCAATGCATTATGCTCACCCACGGGTTCCACAACTCAGCCAAGCATACATGTGTTCTGGCAATCTCGCCGAAATGTGCAGCATAAAATGTCTGAAAAATGGTGTCGTGCGCAAATAAAAAAGGGCAGTAAAGGCAGACCACACAAATGCGGTGCCAAAATGACTGTGTCATTATTTACTATCAAGCTTCAGAAACATTCACTCGATTAATTTAATCTACTTACACCACGGCCGCGTCCGTCACATGCAAGACTTTGCCCTGTGGCGTGGTGTGATCCTTTAGAAGTTTAAAGCTCATGCCCAGTCAATTTTGTAACAGACTTATAGAATTAATGGTCAAATGCGTACAGCGGAAAACTTTAAATAATCGACATGAGTAAAACTGATGGCTAAGAGCCGTATACAGAATTAGGGACTAAGCATTGAACATAATACCAGGACTAAATACTACGCAGTCCCGAAGGGACACGCTGGAAATATTTACTCCGCACCCCTACCCCACCCCTCCTCAACTATAGGACGTTCTGACGAAATATATGTCGTTCTCACGCTGTGATTTTATTTTCCTCACAATATGATTCTGCATATATTTCCTGTCCAGCTACAGACCCGGTGGTAAATTTGTCTTTCATGTCACAAATATATTTTATTTCGTTCTCACGCAATAAAAGTTTCGAGTGAACAAAAATTATATTTTCCTCTGCGGTCCATTCCAGGCTTCGATACATTGACATTGAATAAGTTCATGATGATGTGTTCCACAGCGTCCGGAGACAAATAATAGTTCTGTACCTGCACCTGTATTACTTTGAAAAGGACCATAATAGGAAACCAACAACGGTGTCAAGTGGCCCACATTGGGGAGGTCGTTTCTGTTTGGCTGCTAGGTAATTGTTGTTACCACTTATATAAAAACCCACCGGTACTTTTGGACATGTATCCACTATCGGGCAGCATTCTCTGCTATTAAAGCTCCATCTTTGACTAAGCAGGGGCGTTTGAAGGTCTTACTGGTCCTGTCACTTAATTCATAGCCTGGGGGCGACTTCAGTGTCTAGTACAAAATACCTATTCTGGAACCGACCGCCAACAACAACTGGTAATCCCAAGCCGATGTATTTACTTGTTTCAGGTTATGTTTACTCTGGAAAAGTCCCATTATATATTTTACATTGCATCCATTCATCAAATTAACCTTCCGTTACCACTTATCACCCATATATTTTGGATACAACCTCTTCAAAATATCGAATCGGGACTAACCCACAATGGCTGCCGTTTTGAAAATTGTGGATTCCGCACGCAGTGGTTCGCAAATGAGGATATTAGTATTCGGACGATCTTGCGGGGTTTATAATATATGAAACTAAAAGTATATATTTTGTAAATATTTCAGAGCATCAATAATGATATGATATATGCTGTGACCATGATTCACTTTGTTACCAAATCAATTGTATTTTTGTGCGACTGTCCCGCATTTGCGCCATGTTCAAAATGGTGCATGGTTTGCCGGCTTGAGATATTGTGTCGCATTTGGATTTGTAACAAACGATGATAACAGCTCTAGACACAACGGAGCAGGCAGATTAAAGTTCAAAAAGTAGGTCATGTTTTAAAATTACTTTAACGACCGTTTGCTCTGGTTACTCGGAAAATGGACACTTGAGACCTAGGGAAAAATTAAAAACGATCACCGAACAACCAAGGCCATGCTGTATCACTGACCAACCATGGCTATGCAGCTATGCTCCTCCCCGGCTCAAGTATACCCTCCACTCCAGACAAGTTGAAATACAATTCCATGTTTCAATTGACTTTCCTGCAAAATAACGGCACACGACGGCTACTGTCTCGATATTATCTTTCAGCCAGGTTCGAGCATTTTTTATTAGGCTCGGCTAAATTATGGAAGGGCGGCTCGAAACAGCTTCAGACACAACCGAGCGGGTAGACTAAAGTTAAGATAGTACGTCATGTTTAAGAAGCACTTAAACGACCTTTTGCCCTGGTAAGTCGGAGAACGGACTCCTGGAGCCTGGCGAAATATTACGAATGATCCCTAAACAACCGGGCTATGCCGTTTCCCTGATCAATTGTGGCTATACATTTACATTCTTTTCCTCGGCCCAAGTTAACCCTCCCCTCCTGACAAGTTGAAATAAAATGATGCGTTCAAGTTTACTTTACTGCAAAATAACGGCACACAACGGCTATTCTTCTGAAAATATCTTTCAGCCTGGGTGGAGCAATTTTTATTAGGGAAGGGCGGCCTGAAACTTAATTTTTCTATTATTTAACGTCTCATAAAAAAAATTCGAGTTGGAACCTGGGCCTTTTCAGTGGGGTCGGACGGGTTATCGGAACCACACATATATTTCTGTTAGGTCTTAGGTAACTTTGACATTTGTTGAAGCATGTTTAAAATGGATGTTCTTTCCCCTTTTACACATTTCATCCTTTGACGTCAGTTTAATTTGTTACCTGGGCACAGCCGAAGGCACCTGTATTGCTTTAAAAATCCAGGACGCTTGGATGCCGATTCAACAACAGCTAAACACGCTCTTAGTTCTGACTTTTTTTTTCTGGTACAATTTTCGCAATTTTTGATTGCGATTTTGCCATAACCATCTGCAACGTGTCATTCAGTCAATACGCTCCACCTACCCGGCATATATCTATCGTCGCATGGATGTGCGGAGATTTCATGGTAGATTGCACACTGTTCACTCGTTATCCAACGATGAAGCCATTTTGTTTTCGCTTGCTTTGTGTGGGTGGGTGACCAATTACTTTGGCTGTGGTTAATGACTTTCCTGAGCCTGGTGTAGGTCTGCGTTGGCCTCTTCAGCACACTTGTTTTCGTGAATTAAAAGTTAGCTTTTGTATCAGCACGATTAATAAAAACCTGAGTCCCTATTAGTTTTCGAGAACAAAAACAAAAACAAGAAAAAAAAAAGCTTTTGTATCAGCACGAATAATAAAAACCTAGGTCCTTATTAGTTTTCGAGAACAAACAAAAAAACAAAACAAAACAAAACAAAAAAACAAAAAAACAAAAAAAACACCAAAAAACAAACAAAAAAAACAAACAAAAAACAAACAAAAAACAGACAAAAAAACAAACAAACAAACAAAAAACAAACAAAAAACAAAACAAAAAACAAACAAACAAAAAACAAACAAAAAACAAACAAACAAAAAACAAACAAACAAAAAACAAACAAACAAAAAACAAACAAAAAACAAACAAACAAAAAGAAACAAAAACAAACAAAAAAAACCCAAACAAACAAACAAGAACAAAAAAACAAAAACAAAAACCAAAAAAAAAAAAAAAAAAAAAAAAAAAAACCAAAAAACCCCAGCTTCGTAAGTCCTACAGGTCTCCAACCAAACGGCCTATCGTCCAATACACATCACCCGCCTCCTCGGCTTGGGTGATGCGATTGCAGCTCGGGCTGTCTGGTGACCAAGGCAAGCTTTATTATTTTTTTCGTCCGCAGAACTAACTCAAGTTAGTGCTCCCAACTTTTTGATGCCATCCCCAGTTGCCAGGACCGGGGCCATGTCAAACAAGTGTTGAAAAAGTTGATAACGACATGGCTAATGCCCAACAGCTTTGGGCCAGGAAAACATTTTGAAATTCGACAATATTCATAATCATTCTGCTTAGGGTCTACATATATTGTATTTCTAAACCTTTTTTTCTCAAATAGAGCAATGTGGTTTGCAAACCTTTTGACAGGGCAGGATAAATGAATATAAAATCAATAAAACCTTGTCCATATGACAGTTTTGAGTCTTCTGATTTATATTCTCCACAGATTAGAAGGAAAGTGATGTCGCACATTGCAGTTGGTAGTTCGAAGCTAATTAAGCAATTAACAGATACGTATATCATGATAACCCGATTTGATTCTTAGCCTTTCATTTGTCATAAGACATAATCCACAATGTTGCCTGCTTTATAGCACCGTCCACCCTCCCCCCCCCCCCGTCGGGTCAATACTTGTGTCAAAGAGTGCTTCAAAGTCACCTTAGTAGGCGATCATTTGTAGTACTTACAAAAAAGAAGTACCCATTTGCACACACAAGCACAAAAAAAAACCACCATCGGATCGATCTTAATGACTTAAAGCACTAACATTTGGCTGTCCTCGTGAAGTGTTCATAAGTAAACCAAGACGGTCTTGGCTGTTGCGTCAGGCTGTGACACCGAGCGTGACCCTATAAAATTAACCCCTTGCCGACTGATAAGTAGAAGCGTACTCCTTAATTAAATTATCATTCCCCGCGAAAAGGAACCCCACACCCTCGAGTGTCACCACGGTCTGTATAAAGTCAATCGTTCCGCAGATGATCCAAATCAACAGCTTTCATTGACAAGGTTTGCGATCAAAGGCCGTCGTGGAAGGCCGTTGACGCAGCAAACAAGATAGCACTGAAATGGTTTACACGGGCGATGAATATTGACCCCTTTGGGAATATTTCCTCATTTTACTGACTCCTGTTTTCTGTTGGCAATATTAAATGACCTCTCGAATGTCACATTTGACATCGTATTCAAATATCTTTTCACCTCTGTGTCTCAACAAAGACATTTTGATTTTCCCAGAATCCTCTCTTTCTCTTCTTCTTTCTTTCCCGACAAAATCTTGACCAGAGCCTTTTTTCGGCAACCATAGCACGTGGAAGTACTAAATTAGGCAAAGGTATGACTCTCACATTGCGCACTTGACTTTCAATGGGCAAGATGTCCAAAGTGATGCAAATCATAAGCAACTTAGATTATAAAGGTCTCATATCTTTTGCTGTATAACAAATTAACACATAATCTAAACACCTGTCTCTATTTTGTTGTTGACAAATTCGCATCAAACGAACCTAAGGTAGCGGGTCATCAAATTTATGCTAACAGGAGATGTTTAAAAAGTTAAATATAAGATATTTTCATAAATATCATAGATCACGATGCATTTCCTAATTTTTCCTATGAGTGTAGCCTGGCGTGTCGGACGCAGATATGACCTAAGTCAGTCTTACAACTTATACTACTTTAATAGGGATATTTAAAGCTTTGAATATGCAGTATGCGGAAAAGCATTACAGATAGAGACCATTCTAGCCTCCGTCTATAGATTTGTACTGTAGCTGCACACCATGAACAATATGTCAAAGTACTATCATTTACAATTATGCTAATTAAGGGAGTTTAAAATGTGCATGTTTTGTATCTTCAAAGCTGATAATGCCAATTTCATTTTAATTTCTACATGTGTATTTCTTTATGTCATAAGAATAAGCATTTAGATAATTTTAAATCATGCCAATAGGCAATTAAAAAAATCTCCAGTTCAAAATAGTTTAAAAATCAATAGATAGTGAAACTTCTTGTATGCGTATGGGGACCTTAATGCATACCCATAACTAGCTGGCGCTACCTGCAAAAAGCTCTGTGTAGACGCATACACATATTTGTTGTGGATCGAATTTTTTTCTAGGTATTTTCATGTAAATAAAATTACTTCGTTAAGAGATAATCGTGATTAATTCCAGTCCCTGTCAGCTCAGTACAGTGATACAACGCTATTTGTCTGTATCATTTCTTGTCATTTTTACTAGAACAAAAGATCAAATTTTAGAGATATTTGCAGGCTCCATACAGCATAAAGCAGTTATTTCATAATTGCTACGAATTATATTGACAGACAAATTTTTCCTTTGTCGCGTCACTGATTCAGTAGTAAGGAGACTGAAGTGGTTGTCTTGGCTATGGAAATATCTTTTCGTCTGCGCTCGCAGTACAGATTATTTTATTCAAACAAATCTTAAATGCTTCGCGTTGTAAGATGGATTTGCATTGGAATTTCGTTCTATTTTCTAATTGGTTACAAATGAAATACACATCAAAGCAAGGACACTTTTGTATCACACGCGGATGAACCTGCTGATCGATAAAATAAAGGACTCAATTAGTATTTCTACTTTATCATTTATGAAAGTCATGGACAACATCAGTGAAGGTAGTTTTCTTCCTGTCTCAAAGTCTGTCTTTCTTTATTCTTTTCTTTTTCGCTTTTTCTCTCTTTGTATTTTTCTTTTTTCCTTCTTCGTTTGTTTCTCTGTCTTTCCACTTCCTTCCTCTTCTTTCTTCCTTTGTTTCTTTCTTTCTTTGTTTCTTTCTTTCTTTCTTTCTTTCTTTCTTTCTTTCTTTCTTTCTTTCTTTTTCTTTTTTCCTTTTTTCTTTCTTTCGTTCTTTCTTTCTTTTCTTCTTTCACTCTCTCTCTTTCTTTCTATCTTTCTTTCTTTCTCTCTCTCTTTTTTCTTTTTGTCTTTCTTCTCTTTTTCTTTCTTTCTTTCTTTCTTTCTTTCTTTTTTCTTTCTCTCTTTCTTTGTTCACACCACTAGAGAACGCACCAAACGACCAAACCTCTTGACCCTGCCAGCCCTATCCTTTGAGGTCTGAATACTTAGCGGATAGATTGTATGCCAAGAAAATCTCTTGACCGCGTCTCCTGTTAACAGATATATTGTTTAAAGATTAATATATGGTTCACAAATGCATTTCTGTCGCCAGGTGTGTCACATTCGACCTGGCACGCTTATACACCGAGTTCATACAGCACAAAGCTCGTACATGGGTGTGTGGAATAAAGTCGTGCTCTCATCAGCGCACCGATCGATTCTTCAAAGACCGTGGCCTGGCAGCTACGGTTGATATCTAAAGTGCCACATGTATAGATTGCGTGGTTGCGAAATGATGCATTTAGAATTCCTGTGGTATTGAATGCCATAGTTATCAGGGTCAAGGCAGTTCGTTTGAGGATGTTTCTTTTAACGTTGGGACACTTACTGCCGAGATAAGGGCAGTGATAGTTTATGTTACAGTTGAGGAGGGGGTATCTCATAAGTAAAATGAAGAACGTCCCAGCATTTCGGCTGTTCTCTCGTCCTACGTATGTTTTTGTGCGCCGTTTTTAATTTTGTGTGATCTCAACCAATTCACATAAAACGAAATGACACTGGTGCATTTTAGAAAGTATTTGTTCATTGGCTTCATTAGTGGGGGCCGCACTGAGGCATTCGTTACTTCACTTTTTCACGCCTAGATATTGGCGCATGCGCAAAGGCACACTTCCACAGGCAGCAGTTGTCGGATGTGATACTGAAACAAGAGTGACAAAGAATTGTGAATTCGTGCGACAGTGAAGTAGTGGTACATGATTGACAGGTAAAAAGGTAAGTGTACCATTAGCTCAAATCTCCTTGTCCCCCCCCCCCCCAAAAAAAAGCAAATAAACAATTTAACAGCCCGGGCAGAAGAATTCCTTGTCGATGCTAAAACCAAATGGTTCAGCAGGTCTGATTGCCGGAACTTGCAACATTGTAGTGCATGGACGGCCTGGGAATTTTCATAATCGTATACCCGTCAGCGTGTACTAAATATGCGTAGATGTACTTCTGTGAAAATGTACACCACATTCTTCAACATGCACTGTCCTATGCAAGCGCCACTGCAGGAATTCACACGGGAGGTGCTTTTTCCCCAATCCCTTTTAAAAATTTAGATGATATACCGCACACTGATACCAAACTGTACGCATGGCGCTTTCATGAGCTTTAATATACAAAGATTTAGCAGTATGTGATCTATTTTCGCATGCATGTACATGACTAAAAAATTACACAAAAACATGTCAGCTTTTGTTTATTTTTCGGATAAAAGGTAAGCCATTTTGATTTGCTGAAAATGCAATATTTTTGTTCATAAATCTTTCACAACTACTGACCCTTTCATTATTGCTATAAGAAATTAGCAACAAATAATGACGTTTTCATTGGCGGTATTAGAAATTAACAACATTTTTTTATTGACTTTTTATAACAAGGTCTTGTATTTTCGCATTGAAAACAAAGGGGCAAATAATATGACATCTCCGTATTCTAAAGTTAGAGATTTCAAGAGAGATATTAAGATATTTTCATATTGCTTCTGAAGGGTTCGAATGCAAAGCTAATACACACCTGGAGGTAATTTATACAGATTCAAAAAAGTTCAATCAAACTGGTATCATTTTGGTACCATTAATACAAAGTAAGGCACAATGATTCCTGGCAGATACGACCATGCTGGAGATCATAAAATATGGCTCGCTCAGAGACAGAGGTCGCAATATACAGTCCGATTACAAAGAAATAAAATATAAATGGGCCAGTTGATGGTGGTCGCAAAACACGAGAAGTAGAAGTTTCAAGTATTAAATATATTGTCGCAAGAACAGGTTCCACTGTACCGTGCAATGATCTTTGGTTACGTGCGTACTTATATCACTCCTATATAGTTTAACCTATTTCTTCAGACCACTCAAACGAAACGGAACATTAGGCCTTCATATGGCAGGGGTCTAACTGTGCAATACAAAATATTGGACGGCAAAACTGGGACTGTGAAAAACAATACTGTAATACGGAGTGGTGTTTGAAGTTGAGACTTCAGCGGCAAGATTTTAGTGAGTGTGGTTTGCGGTTTAATCACTGCGTTAGAACACATTGACCACGTTGGTTTGCAAGTGTTAAAGCAGCATACCGGGGAAAAAACTCTTTCACAAAGCTTACGTCCGTGTCTCTTGAGCGCTGATGCCTGACATGGTCTATCAAATTACAGAATGATATAAAGTGTCGTGTCGGCATGTAAAGAAACATCCATAAAGCAATATACGATTTCTTGTTTAGATACTACTCAAACAAAAGTATTTCTGGTCAATTATTTCTGCTTTTATCAGTCACGTGATCCAATCGAGTAGAGTTATCGTTCGGTGAAAAGTAATTTTCGTAGCATGACAACTTGCAAGACAAACTATTAACGTCTGCACGCACACATCTAGAAAGCCAGACAAAGATTTACGCGTCTTAGCCAGATCAGCTACTGCTTTTTAATTTCGTACAGCCAATGATAACGAGTTATAGGTGACCGTGATGCGAACAATGTGTGCCTACTCTTACGGAAAATTGTTATCTATTGGATTACAATATTCAAATCACGCAGTTATCTCACCCAGAATAAAAAAGGTTAGATTGCTCATAATTAATGAGGTATTTCCTTATAAGCATTCGCGGAAAATGATCTTATTTTACAGTCATTAAATTTTGTGTGTAATCCACAATAGGTTCTATTTAATCTTGATCATGGTAATTAGTATTCCCTTTTGATTCATTTCATTCAACCATGCCCACTATGAATAGATCAGTCTCATGTCTTTTAACGCTCTTCCGGGAATAAATTATCAAATACTAAGCATAATGGTTTAATCCAGAGAATTAACTGCAGTGTGTTTTGTTTGAGCGCTCCCGTTATTTGTGCTATTATTATTGATTGTGTTACTTCCCACAAGTCGTGAAATAATTATTTTTCATTATCTTCGACATGGTACAGGGCATATCTTTTTATAACAGGTATATTACATCTGTTCTCTCTCTCTCTCTCTCTCTCTCTCTCTCTCTCTCTCTCTGTCTGTCTCTCTCTCTCTGTCTATATATATATATATATATATATATATATATATATATATATATACAAATTGGTTGCTTTAAAATGGAAAAGCTGATGACTTGTGGACACAGGCAAAGATGTTAAGGAATCAGCACTATGCGACTCAACGTCCCTGGGCAAGATGTACATTCATCTCATATCTTGCATCAAACCAAGAGATCCCGAGTGACACCTCCATTTATTTTTCCGCCAATGCAAAAAATCCCCACTTGACCACCCGCATGAATGGAATTGCATTCCTTGTACTCGGTTCATTGCAGCAACAACGCAGTCTCTCTACCATCAAAGTTTGTGAAAATCGAGGTCTTCTTTATCACTTGGGGTTACTGAAATTTATATAAATATAAACAATGCACGCTCTTTTGTAGGCAATGAGCAGAACGGTCTCGTCTTTGACATTTTCACTACTAACATATGGTAGGACGTGTGAATGTCATTTGTGCGAGTAATGTATGTAATTTGTAATAAAAGTCACTTGTTTGGTAGTTTCCAAATGAGACATGTTGGCATACACTTTTGAAATATTTCAATTAATTTTACTTCCGGTAATCTTGCAACAAAAAAAGGAATACATTAATATGAGGCTGCGCTCAGGTTCTTAAAAACACGTGTTCAGATTATCACAGATTATTTTGTACCTTGATAAGTAATTATAAGAGAAGATCAACGACATTTATATAAAATTCCGATCACAAGTATTTAAGGATTCATTAATTTGCGGTGAGGCTAAGCTTTTACTCAAGCGCTTCTGCAACCATCTTTAACTTACACACATTGGTTCCTGTAGGCATTCAGAATGGAATGAATGAATGAATAAATAAATAAATGACAGATGTTAAGGGTAACAATAGTGATAATGATAATAACATGAGATCTATCCAATAAGATGATGAGAAGAAAAATAACATCAAAAGCACTAATAGCAATTGCAAGAATAATAACAATTGGAACATATATACTGATGATGACGATAATAGTAACAATAAAATTGATGATGATGATAATGATGATGAACAAGAGCAATTATGCCAATGATTGTAATAATTATATCGCTAAAAGAGAAAAACATAATGACATAATGACCGATATTTCAATGTAGCTCAGACTATATCGGGGGTTCGTCAGGGACATGTACTGCTTATATTTTGACCACCAAATATTGATTAGGCCAGCGGGCTTTGCCGTCATTAAATCTCTTCCAGTTAAGCACCCAAATTGGGCCCGCCCTCAAGAATCTATAGTATTAATTAGCTAGTCACTCAAACATCTACTTACAAGTTCTTACGACGTTGAAATCCTAAGCTGAACATGAACTCTAACAGCACCGATCTTCGATATGTATTGAGTCACAAACTTCAGGTAGTATACTCGTTCTGAATTCGCGTCAACCTTGAACGGGATTGTGAAGACCCAATTGTGCAAAAAGTGTGTCCACAAAAAAGCCAACGGTGCATGTCAACAACAACGGCCTGTCTTTGGAATACAATGTGTTATTAGGAAATATCAATCTTAGTGAAATAAAAGCATACATAATATACATCATAAAGTGATGAAATATAGATCAAAATTCAAGTAACAGTACTGTCATGATGACGACAAGGAAGAAGAAGATCTTGATGAAGACGACAACGATGATATATTATAAAACATTTGTTAAAGACAGAGTATGCTGCCTTATGGTTATCAATTGTGGGAACGTTCAGGCAAAAGGTGTCATTATGCTTCTCATACCTTAGAGCAATAAGACATATTTGGAGACTCCCATATACCAGTAGTTGTCCTAAAAGGTCTAGTGTGAAAAGGATAGATATAACATGTTGTTACGTGGAAGTGTCCTGTCTTTACGAAAAAGATATGTTGTTTTTACGCGACATTGTATTATTTTTACGAGATGGGTATCTTGTATTTGCAAGTAGCCGTTTTGCTTTTACAAAATAATGTATCGTTGAAAAAAAAAAAAAAAACCGGAAAGGAGGCTGCTTTAAAAATATGAAGGAAAAACAGGTAACGTTTATTTTAAGCTTGAACTGCGTCACCAGGGAAGTATATATATTCTTGCTACCAACCACAAGATCATAATCAGCGAAAGTACTTTAGAAAGATACCGACATCGAAGTGGTGTGTGTAGTGCGTAGGAGAAAGCACTATTCGAGTGTGTTTGATATTACTCTCTTCACACAGTGGGAAATTCAAGGATCTGTCCGACTGCATGGATATAAGTAGATGCATCTAGAATTTATTCAACACGGACTGGTAACACTTGAAACTGTCCCTCTCTTGCTGCAGGTGCTGGACCCAGAAGGTGCAGCCACGAGAAAGAGACGGCGCTCAAAACGCAGAAGATGTTTTAACGAAGTACCCGATTTCATGTCACACATCGATTCATATGATGAAGTGAAGCCGTATGGAATCTGAATCAACGCCTACATAGATGGATTTTCAGGACATATTATCTGGATGGAAGGATACGTAACCAGTTGTGATCCCAGGCTCATCGCAGGGAAATACATAAACGCCGTACAAACGTGCAATGGCTACCCAAATAGAATCCATTTTGGTGAAGGTACAAAAGATAGAAGCACCGCAAAAATGCAAATATCTCTTAGAAGAACACATACTGATGTATATGGAGGCCAAAAAATTTGTAGATGCAAGAAGTAATCACAATAAAAGAATTGAGAGCTTGCGGACATTTTCCCCGAAAGAATGAGCCCGATTTAGGATGAACACATTATGTAATCTGAGGGATACTGCATCTTCACTGGATACGCCCTGGATATATGGCTTTCACGGGTCTGCTTAAGGCCAATAATCCAGATAGGACCATGATCTCGTACCCGGGGTACACAAAATGTAAAATTGACAATGCACCTTGTATTGTAAATATCCCTTTACTTTTTAACAAAAATGTTTCATAAAGGTTCAAACTAAACTGAAAAGGATTTAAAATTTTGCATGGATAAAATGTGGTTCAATAAAAACATCTTCAATAATATGGTGGCATGGGTTAAAAACTTGAAATCTTTTCGAACTCATTTATATTCTAAGGGTACTGCATGCCCAGCGAATACTTTACAAAAAATGTTTTTATGTGGCTCTCTATGCACTATGGAGTAAAATGACCAATTTTTGTTTATTTAAGAACATATTTGGCAGTAACTTCTGAATTTAAAGGCCAATCTTCACAAAACTTGGCAGATAGTGAGATATGGCACAGATATATAAAATTTAAGCTTCATTCGACCTCGGAATGACATTGAACACAAAAAGGTGGCTGTAAACTGATTTCTATGTCAATGTTCACCCAGATATTGATACATATACTCAAACTGGCCACGCTATTTGAAAATATTGAAGTCTGATGATTACCATGAACAAAAGTATTTGGCATATAACTAAAATTACCTGATCTAGATAATTCTGGCTTAAAAAAATATTTTTCCCAAATGTTAGAAACGTTTCGAATTGCTTTATTGAAGTATGTCCACCATCGGAGGCAGCCAAAGAGTTGATTATTTTGAAAACAATGTTCACGTGAATTTGTTTCATCTCAGTGAAAGGAGATAAATTTTAAACAAAAGCCTCTTTTTCGATTTCTTAGTCCAAGATGGCCGCCAACAATAGGTTGATGGGCTAAAATTTCAAATGGACGTAATTTCTTTAAAAATATAAGATTTTGGGTGATTTTTTAAAAAGATAAATCTACTATGTGGGCGTTATATTTGCGTAGCGCATATTCCATATACAGATGTATGCCTGTTATGTAAAAATTGAATAAACTGCTACAAAAGACCAGTTGCACTTTCTTTTTTCATTTTTGGGCTGATTTTGAAAACATATATTTTTCATAACGTTCTCCGCAAAATTTTGCACAACTTATTCTCTTCGTGTTTCGCAATTTTTTGTTTGAAATGTGGAAAAAAAAAAAAAAAAAAAAACAACAAAAACAAAAAACCAAAAAACAAAAAACAAAAAAAAAAAAAAAACACCTCCAAAACACCCCCCCCCCCAAAAAAAACGCCGAAAACAGGACACAACAGACCTATCCATAGCACTAAATTGACCGTCATGGTCATTTCAAGGTCACTAAACATGTCTATTTTTTCTACTGATATGATCTATCATAATGTCAAGTTTCATCAAATAGATATACGTTTACCATTGGTATCCAGCATATCGTCCAAATATGGCTACTCTAAATCCAATATGTATGGCTTCATTGGCCTCAGTGTGATGATACCCTGCTACCAAAATAGATTGTAAATAAAATACGGTGTGTTATATATCAAAAGTATAGGGAAATTACATGGGATTGCCCTTGATCAAAAATGCTTACAATGAAAGAGTTTTGGAACACATCGGCGTCATTTTCACCGGCGAAGCCCTGATACATGAAGGTTAGCATGTACGAATGTAACACATTTCTGTACGTCAGCCTGGGTATATAATTTGAATATGCAAGTTGATTGGCTATATGAGAGGAAACCCCTTTCTATATTTAGAAGCCCGACGCACCATAGATTTACCTTTGTTTGGCCTCCCTTTTGCCTTGAAAATGCTGTTATCTGATTGGCTTGCAAAACAAGAATAAAAAGGTAACGTCACGTCGCCATAAACATGATAAAATATAGCACTGCCATGATTTATCGTGCATATGGATCACAGCAACACAGGCGATTTTCGAATCCGCTGTGATGTCACAGCTTAGACTAAGCCTGGTGCAATAACCCTAAACTTCCATTGACTAGCATGATTAATTTGACTTCCTTACTTTACAGATGTTAGCAAAATATTTGCTCATCGTGAGGTAAATTGTCAGACAAACTACTATATTTCAAGGTAATAGCTGCTATAAATGTTTCTTTTAGAAATCTTTTTAGGGCTTTTTAAAAAATAAAATTTGTGTGACTGCACTGTTGTTGTCCACCCCCTTTGTATGGTGTGTGCTTGGCTAAAATATTTCTAGCTCAGTTTGCAGATCCAAGGATTGAATGATGAAACGTATATTAAATGCTAACAGTTTCGAAACATTCAAATGGTTGGTGTATTCTGTGTGCAAGAGGGTAAGCTTTAATTCTTAGCCAAACGTGGCGAACAATGATGATTCCTAGCAGAGATTATCATTCATGAACAACACGTTCTTTTTTTACAGGAACTTACACAATTCTGAAAGATGGCTTGGTCCTATCTAAACATTTCTTATAGGAGGAAAGGCTAAGGTGCGCATGGGAGACTACACCCACCCACCCACCCCACACCTATACAGGCTCGCGCGCGCGCGCACACACACACACACACACACACACGCATGCAAGCAAGACCGAAAAAGACGGAACCGGTAACAACACAGAAAGTGAAACTTAAACAAAAGGACAATGAGCCAAAATGACCTGAACGGAAGTTCCAAAACTTAGAATTAGACTTCATCTCTCTTGCACTGTTGTTGTTCACACCGTGACCTGATCCGAAAACACCATTAGGCACATTTTGAAGAATTCATGCGTCTGTACAATGTCAGGGGAAATAAATGAACAGATTAAGCAAATTCTTTGCACAAAATTCGTCCAACATAAACTGGAAAACCCGAAGACCTCTGACCTACGTACCAGGTGGAAGCACATAATCCAGCTGATGGAGAAATCAAATTCAGACAAGAATAGTATTTAAGCATAGGCAGCCAGTGCAATGGTGACGCTCAGCTACTCGATGGAACCATCAACAAATATCTTCAAAATTCCTCCCCCTCTAAATCCGAACAATAAATAAATATCCTTACAAATTGACTCTATCCCAGACAATTTCCTCCTGTCAGTGGACAGTGCGGAGCGACAATTGGTTACTACCCAAACAAAGAAAGCAAATGGCCAAAATGGAATTCCTTCAGGGTAACTTCATGACCTCCTAACTCTCATACCAGCACCAATCACGGCGATGTTCAACAGTTCCATCCGAGAGGGAACTTTATCCAGTCTATGAAAATTTGCCGACCTTTTTTTCTATTCCCAAGATAACCCCTGCTACACATAGCAAGTCAGACCTACGTCCTTTATCCTTCACTCCAGTACGCAGAACATTATTGGAGTAATGTCCGTCGATGGATATGGAATGAAATATTAGGCTAAAGAAACAAAACAAAAGAAACAAACAAGCAAAACAAAAAACAAAAAAAACACCCCCAAAAAAACAAAAAAAAAAAAACAAACGAAAAAACCCACAAAAAACAAGGAAAAAAAAAAAAAACAAAAAACAAAAACAAAAACAAAAAAAACCCCAAAAAATAAAATAAAATAAAACAAAACAAAAAAAAAAAAAAACAAAAAAAAAAAAAAAAACAAAAAAAAAAAAAAAAAAAAACAAACAAACCCCCCCCCCAAAAAAAACCCCAAAACAAACCAGTTTGGAACTTCAAGAGATGCTTAATTTACTCACGCCCTTGTTAAAATAATCCAATTCTGCCTGGATTAAAAGCAGAAAAAGATAATGGGATTACTCGGGTTTTACTTCTAGACTTGTAAAGGCATTTGACCTTGGCAATTGTAATGTCCTTGTTGAGAAATTAGAAAGCTAAACGTCAAACCTGTCATTATTAGATGGACCGCAAACTTCCTATTCAATAAATCACAACGGACAGGAATAGACAGCATCAATTGGGTCTGAGATACTGTGAATATTCGGTGTTCCCAAGGAACTACGTGTAAATTGGGACCTGCCCTCCTTATCAAGTTGCCATGATTAGCTACTTCCAATCTTCAATAAAGTTCACGGAGTATACCACAGAATACTGCAACTCCCTCAGCCCGTCAACGCCCAGTATACAAGATGTAGCAACAAAGACTAATATTTGATCTAGCAAAAACGATATGACACTCAATCAGAGGGGAACAAAAGGCGTACTCATCTATGTTATTCCAAAAATTACGTTCAGTTACAATAGGGATTATAACTCCTTCAGTCCCAACTGCGACTTAAGGCGAAC
Organism: Hermodice carunculata; assembly: GCA_964020975.1. Classification (NCBI taxonomy): domain Eukaryota; kingdom Metazoa; phylum Annelida; class Polychaeta; order Eunicida; family Amphinomidae; genus Hermodice; species Hermodice carunculata. The sequence goes on along the minus strand of CAXHWN010001605.1, from coordinate 420,512 downwards.
CAATTAAAAAGGAACTGCTTTGAATTAGGCACTAAATTAAAGTTTTTTGTAAAAAAAGTCCCTTTACTCAAGTTCCAGCATATGTAGTTATATAAAACATAATAGGCCATGTCGACATATTTTCTGGCTTGCTTTGGGTGCAATGCGCCCAAATCGAAGCGAAAAAAGCTGTTGAATCAGTCCAAAACGTGGTACTTAAACCTGCTTCCTTTTTACTCAGTTTGCCCTACAAAACACTATATGGGCTCAATACGGAGGTAAATATATACGACGTTTGGGGGTTTAAATCGCCCGAAAACATTTTAAAGTCACTACAGCCACTTGCCTGAGGTCACAGACTAGCAAATGCACTACAGTATACACCGAGTCATGTTTGTGAAGCAAGATGAGCGCCCTGGCTTACAGATACATTTGTAGGTCAATCGACTTTCGAGACACTATTTGGTCAAGCAATGGTCCAGGGATATTTTTGCATTTGGTACTATACATTCTGCATCTTTTTAAATAAGGGGCATATATTAATAGGTAACAAAAGAAACAGAATGTTTGATGTCAAAGGGACATATTTTTTAATCAATAACACTGGCAATCGCTTGCTTCAAAGCACTGAGCAACTATTTCTTTAGTCGTGACTAAGTTATTTTAAAGGCAATTTTATCCAATTTGGCAAGGACTTTGATTAAGGTATGTTAATATACACAAATTGACAATGTAGGGCAGCATCTTTCGGAACTCGTGTTTCTCTTTACTTGTAAACATGACCAAACTATATGCATGTACCGTATACCCTGAAATATGAGGATCACCATTTAGCGCAAATAGAGATGGTTGCCTGCTTTCAATGAAATGCATTATTTGAAACTCAATTCGTTTTTTTTCTGTCTGGTAACCTTGTCGAAAGTCTGCAAAGGCATCATGTTTCTTGCTTCATGTCAACCGTATAATATTTTTAAAGCCGGGCCACGCTACTTTCAAAACAAGTTTATCGAAAATTGGGATATAGATGGATTACCTCTTGTAATTGTGATAAAAATTATATGGACTTATAGGTCAAGGTTATTCCGAGGTCATTGTATAGTTAATACCAAGGTCAAAAGCCCTTATGTTTGTCAAAAGCACCCGATATGGCTTTTTAAGAAGGACACGGAAATTTGCATAAAGAGACTTTTTTTTGCGCACGGAAAAGTTGCAGATGTGTTTGAGTGCGTTTTGTCTGCATTTGATGGCAATACCGGGCTCATGGTCCGTTGTTGGATAAAACAAGTTTTTGAGCTTTCTGCTTGCATACTACTACTGTATACAAAATCCATGATAAAGTGTGCATATTAAACTCGGCAGAGTACGTATACATACATACATACATACATACATACATACATACATACATACATACATACATACATACATACATGCATACACACATACTAAAGCCTGACCGAATCCGAACCACCAAATCCGATATTACCGATTCACGGGATTCAGGATCGGTTTGGATAAGTGTCTGACGTTCGGATTCGGTATGCAACATGCTCACACTGTGATTTATTTTCACAGTGACAAGGTGTGGCAAGTAATCACTGACCTCCTGTTGTCAAAGGTGGTGACACGGGAACAATAAAGCAACAGATACTAAAAGCTATGCGTCCTTTCTTATTCCCACACATGCGTTACAACCTCATAACCACGCCAAGCCCCAGCGCTGAAGATATTCCGCATCATTAGAACATGATAGTAAGTTGTGTGATTAAGGAGCAGCTTATGAGCCTCCTCCCGCCAAATGTACGAAGTTTGGTGCACTTTGTGGTTGCCTTGACCTGGCTGAAGGCCGCCAAATATTTCTTCTGAAACAAGTGAATTGGAAGAGAACTTACGTTCCCCCAGGGCCCCACGTAATGCTAATCCAGTAGTTTCGTGAACAGAGATTGGATCATACCTTTTTTTCTAACCTGGCCAAAGTTGCTAAGAAATACCTGTGCATTCCTTGTTCGAGCGTTCCCAGTGAACCAGTATTCAGTATCGCGGGTTTGACAATCAATGACAGGAGGGCGGCATTGAATCCCGAAAAACTTGAAGCTGACATGCTCACGCGTGAACAAAGTTGAATATAAATGGAAGTATTAATCAACTGTGGACTGTGTTTGTTGCAGGTTCAATCCGTGCTGACCTGCCCCGCATGCATAGTTTTCTGTGTGTATCATAAAAAGTTTTTCAACACATATATCAAGCTGCGTTTGTGTTTTTGTTTGTTTTGTTTTTCCTATAAACCAAATCTGAACGTTTCTCGGTATCGGACTCGGTAATTTCTGCCGATACCGATATATCGGTATCGGTAAAAAACCGGTATCAGTCAGGCTTTAATACATACATACACACGCACACAGATACATACATACATACATACATACATACATACATACATACATACATACATACATACATACATACATACATACATACATACATACATGCATGTGTATAATCAGATGGGAATAGAAGTGGAAAAAGTATTTCTTTGTCGCTCTAATTTATCATTCAGTGAGTACAGACAGACAGAGAGACGAACTGAGTGACGGACAGATGGGCCGGTGGAAGGACAGACAGTTAGAGAGACAGACAGACTGACAGACAGACAGGCAGGCAGGCTGGCAGACAGACAGACAGACAGACAGACAGACAGATAGCTACCTAGCTAGCTAGCTAGATAGATAGATAGGTAGATAGCTAGCTAGCTAGCTAGATAGATAGATAGATAGGTAGGTAGATAGATAGATAGATAGATAGATAGATAGATAGATAGGTAGGTAGGTAGATAGATAGATAGATAGATAGATAGATAGATAGATAGATAGATAGATAGATAGATAGATAGATAGATAGATAGATAGATAGATAGATAGATAGATAGATAGATAGACAACAATGTCCACCAATTATTTTCTTTTTCCACGATGTTTTGATCCTTATGTATCAACACCCATTCGTGTTCATTGAGTCTTCGATGAAAATCGACTTGTCAGTGATTATTGCATATGACATCTACTTGTGGAATTCCTCAGGAAAGAGGGGTATGATATATGTGTCTATCTCCATTTTCATCGCACAGATACGCTGCAGTTTACAAGCAGTTCATAAACTATTAACAGTAGTGAAGTAAACAGATAATTACCAGAAAGTCACAGATGCTTAATGTCTTGGTAATTATGAGCCATAAAACCAGCCGCTAGGGGACATACGGGATAATATTGTGTTCGACCTGCTATTCGAGCCGACTGAAACACTGCACATTAAAGAGCATGCAAAACTGATGCGTAGATTTGGGACACCCGATAGAACATGGATATCTCTATAAGGCGTGGGACCTTGGCGATCACTTGATTTATTTTATAATTAGAATTTCACATCACAGATTCATAACTCTTCTCAATAGGATCTATAGGCCAAAGGTCCAACTTTCTCGATCTTCTCTCGACCAGCGTGTCTAAATCCTCCAAATCCAGCCGACGTATCAATTCAATTAAGTCCTAATTCGCCTTGCCAGAAAAAGGTCTGACCCGTTGACACTGGCAACAGATCATAGCAGTACTTTGGAAATCCATCGGTCGTGCTTTTCTTTACTCGCGACAATATGGATGATTATCATTGCTGCTCCAACCACAGACTTGTATGATGAAACGTTATAAACCTACACGCTAACACACGGCAGTGTTATTCGGCGATTAACAGCTGCTCCCTGCGGTTTATGCCCGAAACTGATAATTTACGCTGTAATGCAAACATCTTATGCTTTATTGAATTCCAATTCATATGTGTACTTATGGCTGTTTAATCAACTACAAGCTGCCGAATGTATTTGTTTACCAAATAGCAAACCATATTTATAAACATGGTATTTCGAGCAATTCTACACACGATCAGACAAAAGTGATAAATAAGTATCGGAAAAATAACAGGCGAAGTGATGGCTTATCACTTACGTTATCTATATAATCCCCTTAACTCTATCTTTCTAATATTTTTGCCATTTTGGCGCACACGTTTTGCTTAAACTTGAGGAGACGGCGTAGGTTTTATATGTGTTGTCTGTTTTACCTTATATGCTAACCAATAAAATATAAAATACTGAAAAGAATAAAAACGCAGAAAAAACACAAAAAGCACTCAGATAAACAACCACAGGAAAACTGGTCACAGGTTAAAAAGATCTAATATTGAGTCAAATGCATATGCCCTCTCCACCAAAATAAATAAATAAATAAATAAATAAACAAATAAATAAATAAATAAATAAATAAATAAATAAATAAATAAATAAATAAATAAATAAATAAATGAATAAATAAATAAATAAATAAATGAATAAATAAATAAATAAATAAATAAATAAATAAATAAATAAATAAATAAATAAATAAATAAACAAACAAACATATATACATATACATATATATATATATAAAATAAACCGAACACGACCTGCATAAAAACAGAAGCCAAAATGCTTAATATCTACGTGTTAGCACTTAAGGTGGACGAATTGAAGCCAGCACCTTTGGATAGCCTCTAATCACTTTTTAATATTTTTGAAAAATTTGATACTTAAACTATATGCTCCCAAAAACTCAGATGTGTGAACAGAAAATAATATGAGAAAACAGAACTCAAATGTTTTGTTAACACTGGACAGCTTATGCATTACTTACCACCTGGGCTTTGTTTGCATGGGCATGATAATGAACCGTGTCATTGTTTGCAAAGTCATCAGTCCATGAGCCCTGGAAACCAGGTGAGTCACTGACAAAGGTCACTCATAGGGAAACAGAAGAGCATTGGCCATGGAGAGAAGTGGCCAGTGGAGACTAATCACAACCATTCTTGTGACTATTTTGAAATTCGCTGCTGATGTAAATACAAATTAATACAATCCACTTGCTGGGTCCCAAATATGGAAAGCCGCACGTGAACCCACACCCAAACAAGCCAAGTATGGTTATATTTGATGTTACCAAATCTAAAAAAAGTCAAGTTTTAAGCCACAAAATATGCTTCTTTTAAATGACAACAGCACAGAGGTAAAGGTACAAGTTTATTTCATACAATAATAGAAACAGAGGGTAGAAGAAGCTAGTATGTGTTATGTTACAACCATAAATGCATAAGAATTTGGCAACATTTTCCTTGAACGCAATTTTCTCGGAACTGTTTTATGCACAACCTATGCAATTCGTATCTAGCCTCACAAACACACGAATTGTCCTATCACATTAAAATCAACGGACATCAAAAGAAAAATACTTTATCCAAGCGCGTATCCCAGGATTTTTTTCGGAATATCCCTTCCGTGATCCGTGATTTTTGGAGCAGTTTTGAGAAAGAAAATGAATACCCTGTTAGGACCAACATAACAAAAATTATAACTTGTTATTTATGATATTTCAGTAATCAAGATTGAATTCTATCCTGGACATAGATTTGTTTTATTATAGAAAATATATAGGTTTTATGTAGTTGAAAACAAATAAACGGGTAATATTGATCCAAAGTTGCCAGTCTTAGTGCACACTAGTTTCACATCTTCCACCTTAATCAGGCCGCGTGGTCGCTGTTGACCTGCTATCCAAATGGCTACATATCATTCACCTGTGATGCGAAAGTAACAGAACACACTCATATCAGAAAAATATATACTCTTCATCGATTCAGTTTTTAAGGGTTAATGGTACATTAGTTTCAAAGTTTCCTTTTTTCTGATCACAAGAGACACGACATATCTGCGGGCCAGGCCAGTAGTCCAAGCTACTGCCTAGAAAATACTTCTTGAAATCATAATCTGATGAGGCAATCAATGAATCTCGGAGGTTGTCAGTTTCAATGTCAACACTGCTAATGTCATTCATACATGTCAATTAATCAAATAATTTTAGTCTAATTAATCAAATAATTAAGAGTATAATAAGGAAATTAATGTATTCATTTCATTTCATGTTTCACCTTACCGTGTAGTACAATAAACCGGATTCTCTCCGTCTCAATATTTTGCCCATGGTCTTTTTGTACGGCCCTGCCATGAGTGCTCCCAAGGGTTTATCGAATCGTATAAGGAATAAATACAGATGTATCGTTATGCAGGTTACTTGGCCTTTTGTATTATCCCGCTCAAATAGTCTACAGTGATGGATATGGTAATGTCCTATTTAGTCTACCTTACCTCCCCTCGTGTCTGCAGATTTTGATGTCTTTTGTCGCACATGTTTTGCGTTAAACTCTCCAAGGAGACTATGCAAAATGGGGAGCGGTGCAGGAAGGCAGGGATGGAGGGAGCGGGGGTCTTTTTGTCGAATCATGGCAAAACAATATATGACGCTTCACAGTAAAAATTTATATTTCTCAATTTTAAATGACCCACAGGACAAAATCTTAATTTCTCAATTCACAGTTTTTCGTGATTAACGGAAAATATTATTTTTCAGTTCATGCAAAATTAAAAACTCGAATTCCAGTTTAGGAAACATGCATTTTCGCTCCCTTTCACAATGTGTCCTTTTGACATAAACTTACCTTGGTGGACGAAGAAACCGCCGAGACCTTATGACTCGGCGATAGCAATTGTATGTTTGATTAAGAGTTGCAGTGAATCAATAATATTCCTGAAATTCGATTTGAGATTACGTTTGACCTTAAACTGCTCAGTGTGTCATAAGGAACTGACAAAATTACACCCTTGAAATTTGTCCATGTAAAATCAACGTGCTGCACAACAAATTTTAACGGTAATGTATAAACATCGAGTGTAGGCTTATATACGTTCAAGACTATATTAGTATCCTCATCCTCACCACTAGTACTGACCGGTGTTTCTGAAAACATACATGTGCGCGCAACCGTCATATCTTCCGATTTGATCAATGGAGATGCTCTCAAAACATCTAGCCAGTCAGGGAACTTATCGTCAACAACTTCCCCCTCCACAGTGAGCTGTGCATGGGATACCACTTTAGAGCTCTTGCCTTTTTTGATGTACTCTTTTTTTTTTTTCTTCACCTGGAGTTCCTTCCTTGCCAAACGAATAACATCAGGATAGTCCAGATTTACACCCATTCTAGTGCCCTTCAACTTTTCACCTTTGCCATTAAGAATATTGCCCATGTCTTTCGAGTCTCTGAAGCATACTGTGATTGGTCGCGTGCCACGCTGCCACGCACCACGGCGCTCAGTACGATGACACCTCTGAAACACCATAGTACGACCCTCATCAATCTCCAATATTTCACATACAAAGTCTCTTACCACTTTTTGAACATCCTCGTCTCTTTCTTCCGCCAATCCATAGAAAACTAAATTTTGCTTCCTATTCCTAGCTTCCGTAATATTAACTGCATTAATGATGGGTCATAGATTGGCCTGATGGACAAGCTAACGGTGACAGTGTACATCTTTGAAAGACGACGTATCATTAACCGCCAGACGAGACGTAGGATTGAATTAAATACAGCCACTACTTATTAGTTTTCACGAAATGACCTGGTTGATTTCGTGGTAAAATACAGTGCAAAACATGCTCTTAAACTTAACAAAACTGCAATGCCTATATCGATCTAAAAACGTGTACAGATTACTCCTTGCACACTTTTAATCAATAAAATAAGCTCACTTTCGCACACATAATACATTTTGCTTGTATACACTTGTGGCTCACGTCAAACGTACTCCAGTGATATCAAATATGATATATCGATATCAAGAGAACATTGCCAGTAACTACAGTGTCCGATGACCTCGAATATATGAAATCAATGTCAGTCATGGGCACCGTCAATCTGACCCTTTGGGTGGACCATCACTGTTTCCAGCAGCAAGACTCTTCACTGAAACACATAATTTTTAAATGAACAGGGCCACTTAGCATAGTCGCATTCCGCCCTCTACTTCCGTGCTGGCACCGGCTACTTAATAATAATAATAATAATAATAATAATAATAATAATAATAATAATAATAATAATAATAATGATGATGATGATGATGATGATGATGATGATGATGATGTTGATGATGATGATGACGATGATGATGATGATGATAATAATAATAATAGATAGATAGATGGATAAATAAATAAATAAATAAATAAATAAATAAATAAATAAATAAATAAATAAATAAATAAATAATTATTATCAGAAAAAGAAAACAAAAAAGACAGGCAGAAAAACGTAAAATTGGTGTCTAAATATGAATTTCCCGCCACAAATCACGGGGCTCCTCTTTGTCAATCACGGAGGCTTCACGGCTATATCACTGTCACAGACAAGGATAAGTACCCCTTTCTGACAAAGTTTGTGTCTTTTACTAAAATGTAAGTTTAAAAATGCCAAAGTCATATTCATTTAGTACATCCTGAATTGGTTACAGGAACAAATTTTTATTTGCCTGTACTGAGTATTCTTTATTTTCAAACAAAAATTAAATAAATTCCCGCTCCCTCACACAGGCAGCGACCGGTATCTCGCCAGGCGAGACTATGGTTACCAAGATTACCAGCTATGCATTTGTGGCGGCAAAGCAATATGCATGCCTCGAATTTACAATTCGCAATCAAGAGCACATGTGGTTATCTCTGTGATGATCATCGGCAACTTCCCGATTTCTATCTTTCGCTCTGCTTAAAATCGCAGAGTCCATGGTCCATAGTTGCAGTAAAACTTTCATTTCATTCACCATAATGGAAAAAGAAACCAAACAAACAAACAAACAAACAAACAAACAAACAAACAAACAAACAAAATAAATAAAAAATAAACCCGTTCATTTACGCCTTCAATCATTGTCAAGTGGGCAAGAGCGCTTACCGCACAAATGGCGGAAATAAAATCGTGACGAAGCTGTTCTCTGCCGCAAGCACAGATTGGCTCTTTAATACCATATGACCCAAGGGTCCAATCACGTTAAAGAGTACCTGAAACTTGTCCTGGTAAACATGCGCAACTAACTCAAGCTATTTTCATTATGCTATAGTAGGCGGGTAAAGTGTTAAGCAGACAACGACGTCACAGTCGATAATGCGTAGTCAGCCAACACAACATTATTTTTGTCTCAACGGACCAAGAATCCTGAGCATATCTGAGTGTTTCACTTATTTATAACAAACATTTCGGAAATTATTTAAAACGATAACAAAATCTAAACAAATATTTGCAAAACCACAGATTGTTCTGATAACTGGACATTATCAGTGTTAATTTTGATAGCCTTGCCTTCCAAGCATCGTGATTTAAGTTGGAATTATTGTAGATCAAATTTATTAAATTTATTTTGAATTCACATACTGATGTACCCATTATATTTCAAACATATCGGCTTATAGATGTAGAAAAATATAAGTTTTAAAACACTGCCCCATGTTTTTGATAGCATGTTTTTTAATGAACTTTGTTGAATAAGACCACTTGTTGTATTGTCAGCACATTCGGGAGTAGAACTTTCTTTCTTTCTTTCTTTCTTTCTTTCTTTCTTTCTTTCTTTCTTTCTTTCTTTCTTTCTTTCTTTCTTTCTTTCTTTCCGCCTTTCTCTTCTTTTTTTTCGCCATTGGTCTTTCCTCTATCTCTTGTCTTTCTTGTTCTTTCTTTCTGTCATTTCTTTCTGCTTTCTTTCTTGTGTTGAATTTCCTTTTCTTCTTTGTTTCTTTCCTTTGGAATTTTCTTTGAATCATAGAAAATGTTCTACCAATTTTTTTTCACTGTAAATAATCATTATAAGTGAACTGAGATGATAAAATTTAAATTTCTGAGAATATTTCAAAACAACATGCTGAAAACAGCTACCTTGAAGCACTGTCCAGCAAGTGAAGGTTCCTTTTGTGAATTCGTTATCTCATATAAATAGTAGTTGTAAACACTGATTGATTTGAAAAAGCCCCCCCCCCCCCCCCCAGTGACAGCAAAGGGAATTTCGTTTTCTTCAAGATAAAATAAAAGTACCAGCAAGCACACCCGGGGCTAACTACGCGCCTTATCAGATAAATTAGCACAAACAAACAATTAGGGATACATCTAATATTATACCCAACCCTAGATTTTCCCTCAAATCCCAGGTCGGAGCCAAGCCAATGTTTCAAGCATATAAAAATTCGTCATGAAACATAAAAGTCAACAATGGACATTTTTGCAAAGTTGGTTCTTCGTTAAATAGTCATTTAAAAAAACCCACACATTTATTAAATATATTAAAATCAGTACAGTGAAGGATCTAATTTTGTTGTGTTTTAACCTAAAGTCCACATCGGTTATGACAACTTATCCAGACTGATCTGGACTAAGAGATGTGCACCCAATATTTGTGATGTGAAAATATATTTTGCAGGAACATTAATTTTTCACTTAGAAGACAATGATGTTAAATAACCGGCTGGTTACAGTTTGGCCCAGAAATGCACCAGATCGCACGTATGAACACCAACATTTTCAAAATTTCCAGGGGAAGCCCCAAGTTATCAGATTTACTTATACTTTGAGTTGTAACAATGCTTTTATCCAGACATACTGTTACCAATAATCCTTAATTTGGACAATTTGTTAAAAATTGAGAATGACTGAATCATCATTTAGTAAAGAAAAGTATATCGCAATTGAGCTCAGGGACATTTCCTCCAAGTTCGAAGAGAATTCAGCATGTAATATAGGAAAAGTCGAGCTGACGAGAACACGCACAAATAAAAAAAAATGAATAGATAGAGAGATAGGTAGGTAGATAAATAGATAGAAAGATAGAGACAGATAGGTAAATAGATAGATAGATAGATAGATAGATAGATAAACAGATGGATGGATAAAACGAATAGATATAAATAATCGCACCAACGCTTGTGGAACAAATTATGGTCTATTGATTCCCACAAGTGCTCCTATGTAATTTACAAACTGTTGGCCAGGTGGTTTCAGTGAATTTTTAAAAAATATCTACAAACGAATTAAAAAACCCACGAAAATCCAAAAATCACCAGAAGGTGACGATTTTAATCAATTTCGCAGAGATCAACCAGAGTCTGATTCCCAACAACTTTAATGTAAATATGATTTAAGTTTTCTGGAGAATTAAAAAAGGTGAATTACCTTAATCCCCATTGACTTAATCAACAAGAATATATATATATATATATATATATATATATATATATATATATATATATATATATATATATATATATATATATATATATATATATATAAACTTACCGGTACTTACATTAAACAAATTATGAAAACTCAGTGAATAACTTTGTTTTACTCTTCCACGATGAACATTTCTTCCAGTATTCAAAATATCATGAGTGATCGCTTTGGCGAAGAAGTCAAAAAATAACGAAAACATACACACATTTACATAGGAAAACATTGTAGCGCTACAGGCTCAGCAAATTATGGTCTAAGGATATACAAAAGTGTTGCCTTGCAATTTTGAAGTAATTGACAAATTGTTTTCAAAGAAGATTAAAAAAAAAAAAAACCAAAGTAAAAATTAAAATCAAACAAACAAACGAAGCAAAAAAACCCAAAAACAAATAGGCTAGAATAAGTAAATAAATAAATAAATAATTGAATGAATAAATAAATAAATAAATAAATAAATAAATAAATAAATAAATAAATAAATAAATAAATAAATAAATAATAAATAAATAAATAAATAAATAAACAAATAAATAAACAAATGAACAAACAAACAAATAAATAAATAAATAAATAAATAAATAAATAAACAAACAAATAAATAAATAAATAAATAAATAAATAAATAAATAAATAAATAAATAAATAAATAGATAAATAAATAAATAAATAAATAAATAAGTAAAAGCTTGGTAGAGACCCGCCCAATGCAGATCCCCACCAATTTTGATACAGGTCCGACCAACCAATCTTGCCAGATATGAAGTCCATAATGTGCACAGTTGATGAACGAATTGAAGACAGGACGATAGATAACAAAGAGAGGACCATAAGAATCAACTGCTAAGCTAAAATCGGCCGAAAGTAAAAAAATGGCAAAGAATAGCATTTTACAGAGGAAAACAGAATGGATGAGAAGGAAAGATACGGGGAAATGTGCAGACAATAGACAATAAATTCAAAATCTATGGCCCAGTGTTTCGTTTTGTGGGTGATCATCGCGTGAAGGTTGGTTTTTTTGTTTTTTTTTTTACTGGTGGTCAACCAAATAGGTTAGAAATAATATTGAGACCAATGTAAGCTACATATTTGGTTCGACAATAAATCAGATGTCGCTGTGACAATGTAGCAGTTTGAATCTGTTTCAGTTTACGAAATGGTTCAAGTAAATGATTTCAATACAGAAAAAACTGGGAAAGGACCACCTATGAACCTGTGCAAAGTTGTCTCCAACGTGAAGACGCCCCAAGGACACGGAACGTATGCTTGAGAGGAAATTAATAGTTGTCCTTTACCAATACCGACCCTTAAGTCGACTTGAGCACGTGCATAGATTTGACCACATGGTTTTCATGAAGTCTTGTGTTTACAAACAAAATTATACAGCCCTGAATGTCTCTACTTGATAACGAAGATCATAGGTGAACAAATTGACTTAATTTGTCATATTTAGAATTTCGGAAATTGGGTCGAATAGAAGGAACAACATAAATCCTGACCCAGATAATGAGGTCAAAGGCGGGGGGGGGGGGGCGGCAGCATTTAGTACCAACTGAGGTACATGTACCCTGTGTATGGGTCCTCAACATACCTAGTGTCGATTCTCTTAACAGATCATTATTGATTGATCATGTTCACTTTATCAGTAAACATGAGAAGAGTAGCAGGGAAGTGCAAACGGCCTCCAGGCCTCAACAATTGGTTGTTCGCATCTTTATGACTTTTATATAGGCATTGTTGGGACTTAACAATACACTTATAGCTAAAAATGTCATTATCTCATTAAGCGTTCCTCTCTTCAAACACGAGCTTATGCCGATTATGTGCAATTGCTTAACAGCAACGATCCAACTTCATTGAGCAACCGCGGCGCTTGTCCACCAACCCTAGCAGCGTAGGAGCCGCGAGTAACCAGCATATACCGGGCTCATGCTATTAAATCAAGCCGAAGACCAAAATGATTAATTAATCCCGCTACATTAGGTCCTTTGGGAGACGGAGCATTACCGCTTGGCCTCAGCTGCCTCCACACCAGTGCCTATTGATTAGGCTATTTAATGCTCTAGTTTGTTCCCAACAGATGGCGCGACATACTGAAGCAATAACTTTGACGGTGCCATCTCTAAGCTCTAATCTGTCAGGTATAACCTTGAGGCGTCTGCATAGCCTGAGATTAGTGTCATCCTTATCACAACGGTCCACATATCCTATAGATTTAGGACTGGGAGCAGAATGTAGAATACATCAGAGGCCCACAAAACGGTACAGATTAATTCGCATGTCTCAATGGGCAGGCCGGTTTATCTACATAACGTTACATCCGAAGTAAGGGATCTCTGTCACTTTACCTCCAAGGTAAGGGATCTCCATTACTCCCCGTCTGAAGTAAGGCAACTCTTTAATTTTACATCCGAAGTAAAGGATCTCTATCACCTCACTTCTAGAGTGAAAGATCTTGATCAATTTACCTCTGAAGACCGGGATAGGGCAGGTTGAATTTTGCCGAAGCAACTGGCAGAAGTATGGCAGAAGTATACTTTGCAAGCAGCCAAAACTTGTGGTTTGTAAACTGAAAAATCCTCCCATAATGAGTCACAATGAGTTGTGTCACTCCCATTGATGTGCCTGCCATTGCCTTGATTATTTTTTCAAGATTCCATCTTAAGATCGACAATAGGAGACATTCATATTTAACTGCGATCCTGCTCACTTCCTGTGTTGCCGGGGCAACAGACTGATGCTTTCACCATGATCAGGGCAGATTTGTATTATATACTACAGAAACATCCATGAATAACACCTTTTCAACCAAAAGAGAGCCCATTTCTAATTCTTTTAGGCATCCTTTATGTTTCAAATATATGTTAATACATTTTCTTAAGATTATTGTGTGTTTGTTTTGTTCATTTTGTTGAGAAAGTATTTTTGACCATACGAAATACATGGATTTGCCCTGATGCAGGTGGCTCCCTCTTTTGCTCAATAGGTGTTAGAGTAGGACCGCATTCAGATATGAATAGATCCTATTGGTTTTCTAGCGGGTAATGGTAGTGCACCTCTTTTGGGCAAATTATTTTATCCTTCTATGAGTACAAGCTTTTGCTGAGGCTCTCAAAAGAGAAGACATTTCATGATAAATGTTGTAAGTTGACGTTTAGATACTGTAAATTATTTTATTTTCGCGTGTATAAATGTTCACGGTTTTTGTATTTTTGACATTTCGCTCTTGTTTCAATTTCACTGCTTTGGACATAATTCCCATTCTAACTATGTTAAAAATACTATTTCACTGTGTTTTTATTTTCACAGTTTTTTGCCCCCAGCGAAATAAGCGAAAATAAGAATACAGCGAAATTAAAGAAATTTACAGTATATTGATGGCCTATCAAGCATCAATAATAAACACTTCTGAGAAATATTTCACAAATATACATTGGCGATTTGGAAATGAAGGAAACTACAGAGAATGACATGCAATGTTCGTTTCTAAATATAATGGTGCATAATGATAATGGTTAATTAAATTTTAAATTAAAGACGAAGGTCATGATCCTGAATTTACCATAGTGACCAACCGTCACACGGACAGCAATACTTTACTTAGGCCAGCTTATGGGGTCTCTGTGTCAAGGTTTATTGCATTTGCAAGGGTATGCACCGAGTTAGGCAAGTTTGACTCCCATCATTCACTTCTATTTCAAAAACTTGTTAACAATGATATTCAAAAATGAAATTAATGTGATCGTTTTGGAAGTTTCAGGGTAAAACTGAAATTTTATCATATGGATATCAGGTGGATTAAGGGTGTTTATATAGTTCCGGCAAAATAAATTTTATTCACTTCAGTTTGATTTTAAGCCACAGGTCAGTTGCAGATACCTGCGCACCAGAGGAGATAGGTACATATTAAGCGCCTAAGAATATGACGCCTGATGGGCCAAATTATGTTTCCTTGGCAACCAAAGGACTCTGGCCTCCTCAAATTATAACGTATCTAAAGAAAACATTTGCACTTTTGTAAGTTTTTAGAGGCGATCATTCTGGTTGAATGGGACAAGTAAGGTGTATGGGGCCACCGGTTGCAACCCTGGCAGGCGGAGACACGTAGGAGATAAACATATTCGGCTCATCTAATATCGGCCAGTCGTTATCAAATATATATATATATATATATATATATATATATATATATATATATATATATATATATATATATATATATATATATATATATATATATATATATATATACATCTATCCCTTACAGGATACTGTGCACAGATTCTTTGTTTAAATTGTCTCTGGCATTATCTACAAAATGGAGCCAACTTACACAGACGGTTTACGACCTGTATAAAGTGCCTCATAATAATTTTCCGACATCATTCTGTCAGTTAACAAATAAACGTGGGCTTGTCGAGGTTCACCGTTCCCACAGACCGGCATCCCATAAGCATGAATGACAGAAACTGTGCAAAAACTAAATTTCATTTAAATACCTTACACTATATGTATACATACACATATACATGTGCCTACATTAAATCAATATGATACGTGCTGCATTGAAATACCAAATAGACACCTGTGCGTCGATGACACTCGGCTTGTTAAAGGTTTTAAGTGCCACTGCGTCGGAATACATGGCACGCCTTGCCGGATGTTGCATTTGTGCTACCTTTGTCTTTGATCACTCTTGTCATTTTACATCCAATAGATTGCAGTCACGCCGTGCCCATACATTCAAACATCGTTTTGTTTTTACTAAGTATGAACGTGATGCTTCTACGCTACGGCGATCCTACAGCAAGAGAGAACTTTTGCCTAGCTTCAATGTGAACTGCCAAACTCGACCTTTTATGCTGAAGATCAGTTCGGTGCAATTGCTTACGATGTTTGTTGAGCTGCTTGTCCACACATGCATATTGGTTTGTGTACAATATTTTGCAAATATTTTAACTATACTATATATTAACTCTCACGATAGATACAAAGTATTATGATTTTTTGTTTTCATACTGTAATAGATTTTTTTATAACAATAAAAGACAATAATAGTATTTCAGCTGAACATTCACATTTAGGTCCAGTATGTCACCTGTTTAGTTGTCTCTTTCTTCAAAAACGTTATGTGCAGTAGTTAGGTTTTACATCTACAGAAAGAACAGTCCTGTTTACGAGCTTGGTTTACTATTTTGAAAAAAGATCAGGGGCATATTGCTCTCAAATGAGGTGAGACGCACGAGAATCCACCTTAATTCCAATTGTTAGCACTTAAATTTCTTTACTTTTCATTGCATTCCAAGCTTATAATATGGCAGGCTGTTTCAGATCTGCATAATATCCATATCAGCTTATGTTAGCCGTGCAAAAATCATGATTAATTCGATCCAACAATTAACAAAAAACTAGCTCTCCTTCTCTCTCTCGATGCACCTTCATATAATGTTATCATAGAAGCACGAGCAACAAATTAGACAACATGATTATTTGATGAACGATGATCAAAAGTGACGCCTTTAATCATATTCAGACTCAAACCTGTACTTGTTTGGTTAAATAGTCCTCGAACGGGATTCCGATATCTCTGTTGTGCTGACCTGTTTACTAAAAAGACTAACTAGCCATCTTGGAGGTAATTTGTCCATGGCTTGCGCTAGATTGCACCATAAGACGTAAACTTTGTCAGGTTAAACCTGTGACAACATTGCCCGCGGCAATACATATATCGAGACGAGGAATACTGACCTTGTATCAACCAAAATGCAGGAGAGCTATATTCCTGTTGGTTGGCGTCTCCTTTGGGCTTGCTAAGAGCTGCCCCCCCCCCCTTTTTTTCGGTTTATTATCAATGGCTTGTTTGGTCTTTTTGTCAGAATAAACGAACCAGGGCACAATAAACGGAGCTTGGATTCTGCCTACATGGTTTATGTTGAACAGGAATGGACACTTAGTTGTTGAGTGCTTCTGACTTATTCTGCTTGTCGCTAAGTGTGCATAGCTGGCGATTGTCTTATTCAAACGACCAGACCACTCTTGGCTTTTAGGGCCAATGTTTAAAACCTCTGCCATCACACAAAGTACAATAACGCTCCTTGAAAAGACCATATCTATGATACCGTGTATTAATGCAAGTTTTTATAATTACTTGCTACCTTGGCTATTGGCTGTTGCATGCATTGTTGCGTTGAAGTTGAATCACTTTTCGTACTTTAATGTACGGAATGTATCTGTGATTATATTGAATAACAGTGATGAGACGACATATCTTACTCTCTGTTTCTATACTTCCACTCAACCTCGATCTATCTCATATCTATCTATCTAACTATCTATCTATCTATCTCTAATCTATCTATCTATCATCTATACGTCTGCTGTCGTCTGTCTGTATGTCCTGTCTTACTGTTAGTCTATCTATCTTCAATACTATCTAATCTAACAACAAACAACTATCAACACATCCATCACATCCACCATCCATCCATCCACACACCCCACCAACCCACTCATCCATCAACCATCCATCTATCTATCTACATCTATCTATCTATCTATCTGTCTGTCTGCCTGTCGGTCTGTCTGTATGTCTGTCTGTCTGTTTATCTATCTATCTATCTATCTATCTATCTATCTATCTATCTATCCAACATCCCATCCATCCATCCACCATCCACCCACCCACCACCACCCACCCATTCATCCAACCATCCACCACCAACATCATCTATCTATCTATCTAATCTATCTATCTATCTATCTATGTATCTATCTATCTTATCTAATCTATCTATCTTCTACTTCTTCTGTCTCCTGTGTCTCGATGTCAGTCTGTTCTGTATTATCTATCTATCTCTATCATCTATCTATCTATCTATCTTCATCCATCACCATCCATCCATCACACCACACCCACCCATACATCCATCCATCCATCCATCCATCATCTATCTATCTATCTATCTATCTATCTATCTATCTATCTATCTATATCTATCTATCTATCTATCTATCCGTCATTCTGTACGTTTACAAGCATATAATTCACTTTTACACATTTGACCTGGAAACTTAAATTTCCGCCTAGTTAAGACATTTTCGTTGTGCTGTTTTACCTGCAGAAAATAAATATCGTTCGCCAATTTATAATTAAATTATATGGAATACAAAACGTATTTGGCGATCGTTTCTAAAGTACCTTCCAGATGTTTCCTGTGAGCAACTTACACTATCTTTGCAGGTTTTTTATCTTTTTTTTTTTTTTTGACCAGTTTTATATGCATATGGTACGACTGATGGACAGGCCTGGATTACTATAAGCACTGCAACGGGTCAAGAAGTGTTACATGAGGTCATAATCTGGGACAGGAAATATTAGATGACCCATTTTGACCGATAGTGCCATCTATTTGTTCAAGTCCTCTAGGCTTATTACCTGTGTGTCCAAGAATAACGCCATAACCCGCTGAATACACCAAAAGCATCAAAACCCCGACACATACAAAAAAAAAAACTAAAAACAAAAAAAACCCTAAAAAACTGCAATTTTTATCATTGTAAAAGCAAATATGTTTTAATGCTTGTAATATGTAGCAACTTTAAATTTATTAAGATCCTGTGTCAGTGTTTGTTTCAAATCAACAAATGTTCATCAAAGTACGTATATACCGGCATTATAGCAGTAAAGAGACACGAACGTCAATGATCTATGTTGTCTGAACCTCATAGTTTTTTCTTCCATTGTACTCTTTAAAACTGGTGGTTGTTCATATGTGTAACGATGAATAAGCTATGTGATGTTTTGCCGGAAAGATCATAAAATAGCATTTGCTCCAGAAGCAAATCTTTAGATGTGTTATGAATGAGGCGATAAAATTCCCTTTCTCTCATATCCGGGTCTTATGATTTACAACTTGTGATAAATAATATCCACGCCCGAAACACAGTGCAACGCACATGTAAACTGACTATATCTTATAATACTGAGGCTGTCAAGGTGTTTGAAATAAGCCCCGTTGGAAGCTGCGATTTTTCTAAAGTCATTGAGATTTTGACATTTTTCACAGAATCTTTCTGCAGTTTAGTTTTAAATCACAAAAGAAATGCTTGTCTTGTTGAACTGTTAGTTCCTCTTTTGGGATTTTGCGGCA